>VIAB01040531.1:0-22440 GCA_009801035.1 Oophaga pumilio
TGCACATAAACATACATATATACCATATATACATACAAATATATTTCACACACAGATACACATACTATACATACATACACACATAGACATACACATATACGTATACTGTACATGCATACACACAGTACACACAGACATACAAATATACCATACATACATACATATTAATACAGATACACACACAAATAGAAGCATACACATAGATACACACACATACTGTACATACACAGATGCACACATACATACATACATACATATAAAAGCACATACATACACACACACACACTAATCTGTGATATCAAGAGATCAGAGGAGTCCTAGTGGTGGTCGCACACGCAGATATCAGCTGGAGAGGGCTGCAGAACTCACTGTGGGGGATGGGGACACAGAGAACAGGACTGATATCAGCACCCTGCTACTGCTGTGCTGTCCAGTGCAGTGAGCCTCCTCCCCGACCTCTTCTCTGAGATGCTGCTCGGAATGAAACAGTGAGCACTCTCATCACTCTGGTGGGGAAAGCGTTCATTGGCCAGCGTCTCTCTCTGCATGACATGCCCCCTTTTTCAACTCTTGCACTCTGCGCACTGCTCTCTCCCCTGCTCTGGGTAGTCAAATGATTACGGGAGGGAGTGAGAGGGGCCTGATGCTGCATGACACCAGCCCCTCTCACTCCTGCCCGCAATCTTGACTGAGTGGCCCCATAGCGGCTGCATACTCTGCCGCTATGGGCAATACGCTCCTGCCTGCAGGGGCCCATCCTCCACCTTCTGGCCCCAGTGCAGTTGCATCGGCAGTATGTCCGCCCCTGGCTGGGGCCCCCTGGGGCAGCGGGGACCCTAGGCAGCTGCCTAGTCTGCCTGCCCCTAACGCCGACCCTGCCATAGATTAATGTATTTGACAAAAATTAAAGTATGTAGAGAAAGCTGTTTCTTCCAAAGGGACACGTGAAGGATGAAGTGATTGCAGAAAACTCCAGCTCCAGGCTATGGTATAGAAGAATGTGTGACAAAAGTTGCTTGCAGTGTTTGAAGCTTATGGTCGGCTTATGTGCACAGTGTCTAACTGGGGTGACAGGGGCCCAATAATAACATTCATTCAGGCGTGTTCTCTTCACATGCAAATATTACAATTCCTGAATGATACTTTCTGAATACATTTGAATGGAAAGGTGACTATTGCACTTTTGTAACAGGTTGCGGAATGCAGTGACAGACAAGAGACAGAGCAAGGGTTAACAGTTTTACTTAACAGGGGAATACTCAACGCAGGGAGGAAAACAGTTAAAGGGAGGACAAAACAGTACAATTTGCAAAGGATATTCAGAGTTAAAGAACAAAGCATCGGGTAATGGCAGTTCTGTTGAATCCGGCTAGAAAGTCAATAGTTCCTCAGACTATGAAGTCAATAGCGCCGACAACGGCTGGCACGGTGTCTTTTCCAATGGGAGCCTGTAGACAACAATGCCCGTCTTCTGGCGGCATCGGTCAGTCTCCGGTACCTTTCGCTGAGTCCCTAGTCCATATGTTGCAGTGGCTGACAAGGGTGCGGGCCACAGTCCTGTGCGAGCCCAACGTGGCTCAGCAAATATACACTGGCAAAATCAGGGTGCAAGTGTCTGTCCTGTACTCGGTCACTCCTATGGGGCACGTGCACTGTAATCACGGACACAGAGCATATGGTTGTTCATACTAGGATGGTGTACACATGTCACCACAATACTAATGATAATGGTATGAGTTCCTTTGGGATTTTTTAAATATTTTTTTATTATTAACCACTTGGTGATTATGTAGATTTAAGAGTATTTTTTGGTATTCTATACATATAATTATGCTTACTGGCACAATATAGTGATATATATTTCCCATCACTAGCGTTATTATTTTTTCTATATTAAGCTGTTTATATTATGTTTTTTTCTGCCAGTCTGTATTGACCTCTTATGCCCCCTGCATACATATGTATTTTATTTTAATATATTTTTTTATTTTTTGTGTATATGATTTTTTATAAAAATAAAAATATCTCGTTTTGTGACATCGTATCTTTTTTAATCATCATGATATCCTGTATAATCATGCTTTTTGTGAAATATTAATAAGTGTATATTATTTTATGAATGATACTTTGAATATCTTTTTTTGGGCTACATATTGTTTCAGATATTCTTAGTTTTTCTTGATTTTTAGTACATCATTGGCATTTCTTTTCTATATACAGTAGGTGTTCTTATAAAAGAATATTGTCTGCTCTAAGATACAGGTGCTTCTCACTAAATTAGAATATCATCAAAAAGTTAATTTATTTCAGTTTTTCAATACAAAAAGTGAAACTCATATATAGAGTCATTACAAACAGAGTGACAAGTGCTTATTTCTGTTCATGTTGATGATTATGGCTTATAGCCAATGAAAACCCAAAAGTCATTATCTCAGTAAATTAGATTACTTTATAACACCAGCTTGAAAAATGATTTAAAAATCCGAAATGTTGGCCTACTGAAATGCATGTTCAGTAAATGCACTCAATACTTGGTTGGGGCTCCTTTTGCATCAATTACTGCATCAATGCGGCGTGGCATGGAGGCGATCAGCCTGTGGCATTGCTGAGGTGTTATGGAAGCCTAGGCTGCTTTGATAGTAGCCTTGAGCTTGTCTGCATTGTTGGGTCTGGTGTCTCTCATCTTCTTCTTGACAATACCCCATAGATTCTCTATAGGGTTAAAGTCAGCTAAGTTTGCTGGCCAATCGAGCACAGTGATACTGTTGTTTTTAAACCAGGTATTGGTACTTTGGCAGTGTGGACAGGTGCCAAGTCCTGCTGGAGAATGAAATTTCCATCTACAAAAAGCTTGTCATCAGAGGGAAGCATGAAGTGCTCTAAAATTTCTTGGTAGAAGGCTGTGCTGACTTTGGTCTTGATAAAACACAATGGACCTACACCAGCAGATGACATGGCTCCCAAAACCATCACTGATTGTGGAAACTTCACACTAGACCTCAAGCAGCTTGGATTGTGTGCCTCTCCACTCTTCCTCCAGACTCTGGGACCTTGATTTCCAAATGAAATGCAAAATTTACTTTCATCTGAAAACAACACCTTGGACCATTGAGCAACAGTCCAGTTCTTTTTCTCCTTGGCCCAGGTAAGACGCATCTGGCATTGCCTATTGGTCATAAGTGGCTTGACACTAGGAATGCGACACTTGTAGCTCATGTCCTGAATATGTCTGTGTGCGGTGGCTCTTGAAGCAATGACTCCAGCAGCAGTCAACTCCTTGTGAATCTCCCCCAAATTTTTGAATGGCCTTTTCTTAACAATCCTTACTTGTGCACATTTTTCTACCACACTTTTTCCTTCCACTCAACTTTCTATTACTATGCTTGGATACAGCACTCTGAACATCCAGCTTCTTTAGCAATGACCTTTTGTGGGTCACCCTCCTTGTGGATTGTGTCAATGACTGCCTTCTGGACATCTGTCAAGTCAATAGTCTTCCCCATGATTGCGGAGAGTATTGAAACAGACTAAGGGACCTTTTTAAATGCTTAGGAAGCCTTTGCAGGTGTTTTTTGTTAATTAATCTAATTTACTGAGATAATGACTTTTGGGTTTTCATTGGCTGTAAGCGATAATCATCAACATTAACAGAAATAAACACTTGAAATAGATCACTCTGTTTGTAATGACTCTGCATAATATATGAGTTTCACTTTTTGTATTGAAGAACTGAAATAAATTAACTTTTTGATGATATTGTAATTTAGTGAGAAGTGCTCATATGTGAAGAGGCCTGAATGGTAAGGTTTATACTAGAGACAGGTATGGAGCATGTACCTTCATCCAGAAAGTTGATGAACTTTGTTGTTGTGTGTTATTCTTTTTTTTTTTTGCTCTAGGTGAAGTGGTCAGTGTTAAGCTAACAATGACCTATGTTCTCCGTAAAGTTAATATTGACCAGCACGTGGTTAAAGTTAATATGTGTGAAAGTGTTCAAGTATTCCATGCCACTATGGCTACAAGAAAAAAAGGAGGTTTGGTACTGTGTTAGCCAGTTGAAAAAGTAATGATCTCAGTGGGGAAAAGCAAGATAATCTTGTAGTTATGATACATTTTAATGGATAACAAAAATAAAATAAAATAAATTATGTTACAAAGCAAGTTTTTGGGACTTCTTAAGTCCCTTCCTCAGGCATAGTTTCAGAAGACCTTTTAGTTCCATAAATGTATGGTACATTCTGGTATCCTTCATTTAGTTAAAAGAAAAAATGGGCTTTTGTAACGTGTTAGCCAGTGGCAAAAATAATGCTCCCAGTGTGAAAAACTATGACTACATTCACACATCTGTATTTTGGTCAAATTGCTGTCCATGAAAAAAACTGACAGCACTTGGACCAATATATATTTAAAGATATACTGTCTTTCAGGCAGTACACTGCGACCAATGGACACATCAATTCCACTGTTGCTACTTAAAAAACCCTTAGTCCACAGGCAACGAGAACAGCTCACCACATCTGAACCTTCCAGGATGAATTCATGCTCTTTATTCAAAAATCAGGTGCATATACAACGTTTAAAAATTCGTATCAGAACTTCTTTTTATGAAATTCCTTAAACTCAGCTGATGGTCCCATAGCCTCAACACCAGTATGATGATCTCACAGCCACTCGTATAATATGATGCCCCCAAAGCCTCCCATATAGTATGATTGCTTCCACAGTTACTCCATAAAGTATGATAGCCCCCATAGCTACCCCATATAGTATGATAACCTCACAGCTGAACCATACAGTATCATAGACCCCAGAGTGCCATACTCCAAATACAGTACAACAGCCTCTAAAGCCTCTTATACAGCGTGAGAGCCCCCACAGTATCTTCACACAGTATGATGGACCTACAGCACCTCACACAGTATAGTGAACTAAAGAGCTCCTTACAACATGTATGATGACCACACAGCTCCTCATACAATATTATGGCCCCACAACTCTCTACACTGTATGATGGCCCCCACAATTCACTCACACAGTATGATGGGCACCACAGTCACCCACATAGTATGACGGTATGACGCCTCCTACATAGTATTCTAGCCTCAGCAGCCACCCACACATTATATGATGGACCCCACAGCTTCTCTACATCATACAGTATATTGTGGCCCCCACAACTCCTCACACAGTATAAACCACCCAACAGTTTCCCCAAACCATGTATTATGACCCCAACAGGATCTCACACATAGTATGATAATCCACAGAGTCCATATATGATGGACCCTGCAACCCTCACTATCGGTGATGTCACTTAGGCTGCGCAGACTTCCCGTTCGACCTGAGGTGCACTCACCAGCGTGGGAAGATATTCAGAAACTTTCTCCACGCTAATCAGTTCATCTCCGGTCAGGCAGGGAGGCTGTGCAGGCAGCTTTTCCTTCATTCCTCCGTGGTTTACAGCTGGGGCGGTCGCATTAACACCTCTCCCAGTTGTAAACTATTTAACCCCTTCAGATGGATTGCGGCGTGGGACTTGACTGTACGGCGGACAGGTATGGGTATATTGTTGGTTTTTTATTTTGTCTTTTTTCTAGGACATAGATGGCTTCGAATGGAATGGGAGTGTAATAAAGATGGAAAAAATGTGTGTTTATTTAATTAAAAGTCTTTTTTCTTAATGTGTGTGTATTTTTTAACCTTTTCAGACTAATGGATTAATAATGGATAGGTGTCTTATTGACAGCTCTCCATTATTAACCAGGCTTAATGTCACCTTACAGTAGGAAGGTGACATTAACCCCTTATTACCCCATATGCCACCGGTACAGGGCAATGGGAAGAGAGAGGGTAGGGCCGGAATAGGTGCTTCTTACAGATGCGCCTTTTTTGGGGTGGCTAGGGGCACATTTTTTTAGCCAGTGGGAGCCCAAAAACAATGATCCCTCTCTAGGCTATTAATTTCTGCCTCCGTCACTGGCTTGCCCTCTCTGGTGGAGAAAATTGCGCGGGAGCCCACGCCATTTTTTTCAGTGAATTAATCCTTTAACACCTACAGCTCCAAAATTTTACACACAGACACTACTAACATTATTAGTGAGGGACATATAGAAATCTAGCTGATATGCAATGGTTTACTGTATGTAAACCATGTCTCATATTCTGTCGGGTTCTGTAATGATTTTACAGAAGCCGACAAATGAATTAATGGCTTTTATTCAATCTTACTGTACAATATAAATATGTATATATGTGTATGTCACTAACATGTATATATATATATATATACATGTATTCTATGTGTATATATCTAGTGTTTTGGGAACTGTCAACCTTCCCGCACCTGTTTGTCCCAGTTTTCAAATCTCCCCTCAAATCAGTTTTTTCCCTACTCTCTCCCTGCGTGGAGTATCTTCTGTTTAAATAAACCCCACGTTAACACTTACTCTGCCTCTTTCCGTAATGGCATCTTGCAACCTGCTGACACTTGGCGTAGTCGGCAGGATGCAGTCTACTAGCACGGGGGTGGGAGACCAAGAGACTGGGGAGGGCCCTAGGTCCAGAATCTCCCTGGGGGCCATGTTAAACAACCTCCTGAAATTTAATCGGAATAATACTATGCTATGAAGCTGGACAGAGCATATTAGGGGAATGATGAGGATGCACCCCATGTTTCCTGCCCTACAGGTGGAGGTTACCATGATGTTTTTGGACAGAGAGGTGAGAGACTCAGTTATGCTATGACTTCCCCGACAGCGTGATACATTTGACAAAGTATTGCGCATACTGGAAGAACGTATGGGGACCCCACAGACGTAGGGGAATTGCACATGGGGATGTTTAGCCAGGTTCAAAGAGAGGGGGAGACAGTGACTCAGTACATGAACGTGCTACAGTAGATCCACACTGCCATATTCAGAAAAGACGGCGTGGGCATAGGGTCGACTGACATAGTGTTACGGGATCAGTTAGTGACCGGATTGAGAGACGCGCTGCTGAAACAGGCCCTGTGAGAGCGCTTGAGAATGAACCCGCGCATGACCTTTGCAGAAGTCAGAAGTGAGGGTGACAGTTCCGGCGATGAAGGTCCGGAGTGGAAAGGTATCTGTGAATCTGATCACTGAACCAGGATGGGTAGAAGATTTACGAAAGGAGATTCAAGTTATGCGTGAAGATCT
Organism: Oophaga pumilio; assembly: GCA_009801035.1. NCBI lineage: Eukaryota > Metazoa > Chordata > Amphibia > Anura > Dendrobatidae > Oophaga > Oophaga pumilio. Next base: position 7,179 of record VIAB01040531.1, read on the forward strand.
GACGGAAACTAAAATGAAGGCGATCTCATTAAGCTTACCCAGGGTCAGAACTGTTCCAGAACCGCGACGGGGTGGGAGAACATTTTGTCCGGAGGAACTTCCTACATGCTGTATCTGCGGAGAACTAGGACATGTGGCCCGGGGTTGTCCACACTGAGGACGGCCTCTTCAGCGTTGCCCGTTAAACTAGGAGGCTCCGAGTCTGGGTTACTGTAGGAGGATGTGTCTGGGCTGGAACCATTGCTGCGGGGGTAACCAGGACAGACCTGTGCACCTGACTACAGGGGGCGGGGGAGATATAAAAGGAGGAAAGCGCGTCAATAGGGCAGTTCTGCGTACAGCCTGCTTGTCAAAAGAGCCAGGGACCTCGCAGACTCCCATTCCTGAGTGTCACGATTACTGCAGCCGCAGACGCGCGGCCCAGCCCATAAACGCCCCCACGCCCACCGAACGTGACGGCGCGGGGCGGGCGTCCCCCGGGGACGCAATCTGGACCCTCTATACCGCAGTGAGGGACCCAGGCCTACCTGAACTAGTGAAGGGCAGAGATCAGGGTTCTGTGGCAGCTGAGCATGTGGACAAGGAAAAGACAAGTAGGACTTGATTACACCTCACAACTTCAGGTATAGAGAAAGTAAAGTTTACTAAAGTAAAGTCACACAGTACATAAACCAAACATGACTATGCCAGGCTCCCGATTCCAAACCTACCAGAAGGGTACCACCCAGTGGACCCCAAAGCACCAACGGATCACCGAGACACACATGGGCGTGACATCAGGACCCAGGCGGAAAACATCAGGGTACATGAGGTCATCAGGACACAGGCAGGATATCAGAACATCAGGACATCTGGACACACGAGGTAATCAGAATGCAGGCAGGACATCAGGGTACATGAGGTCATCAGGACCCAGGCATGACATCAGGGTACACGAGGACATCAGGACATCAGGGTCACCGGCAGACATCAGACAGGGGTCGTCCAGTCCTGGAGATCCGATACGACCTACAGGCATCACCGCGGTCATCAGGCTCCAAGCTCCAGGCAGCGATCATCTGGTTCCAGACTGCAGTCGTCAGGCTCCGGGCATCAGACCTAGGAAGAAACTCAAGCTGGATGGTGCTAAAACCACAGGATTGCTGGGCCTGCCAGGAGCTAGCACCGCATGGTAGTCAGAGCTCAGAGTAGTAGTTGCTCAGCAGAAACACTGGTTACAAGAGACTCAAAGTCACTGGGTACATGGGTCCAGACACAGAAGGATTCCAGGAACATAACACAGCAGACACAGTTCAGAAAGGGTCAGGTACAGGATCAAGGATTCAGGCCTGGATATACTGCCTCCAGGACAGGCACCAGAACAGGACAAAACAGGAATCAAGGCAAGGACTTTGGTACCAAAATATAGACAGGAGAGGTGCAAGAACACAAAACACACATAGCAAAGTTCAGGAGCTTTGTGAGTAGTTCAGGCCCTGCCCATAGGGAAGGGGAACTTTATATAGAAGCTGCCCCTCAGCAATTGGCTGGGGACAGCATTTCAAGTACACTCACTAACCCTGATAAAAGCAGGGGAGGTGTGGCCGCACACGCCCTAAGCACAAACAGAAACCATTACAGCACAATCAGTGCAGGAACTGAGACTGAGGGCACCTGGTAGCGGCTGCACGTCTAGACACACGTGGAAAATCATGCACCAGCTGCAAATGATCTCGCAACCCGCGGACAGCTTCCACAGCGGAAACCAGGGACCTCACATGCGGATGGTCATGCAGCAGAGCAAAGACCTAGCAACCCATGTACGGCTATGCAGCAGAGCAGGGAACTGAGCAGACTCCATACAAGTAACAGCCAACAGTATCCCAGCTCAATTAGGGGGAAAGGAGCAAAGGGTTAAAGCAAAGACATGCATTGTCATGCCGACAACCAGGTACAGACAGAACAGCGTGACGCTGAGAACTCTGACTGTTCAGCACCCTGTGTAGTAACCGACAGATGTTGCCTTACTTATCACGCGCAACATGCTGACTCTGCAGACTCTGCAGCAATCCCCTCTCCGGAACTTCGTGCCGCATTTGTTTTATCATCTTCTACCCCCTGTGCAGCTCCTCGTACTGGGACCGGGAAATCACATCTGAAGATTCCAGGAGCTTCCGTTTCGTTACAGAGACATTGCTTCAATTTCATCCGGGGTCTTTTCAGAGACTTCTCGTGTCACCTGCGCCTACGTCGAAAGATCTTCCAACCGCCTTCGTCCGGGAGCCACAGACTGATAAGTTGACCTATTATCTTACTGAATGTTACTTGTATTTCATATTCATTGTTTATTCCCCCTTCATCTTCATTGTTTTGACCCTTCGAACTCCCTGCGTTGAGTATTGTTTGACAGTCTATTCTCTACATAAAAGTTCCCATAAACTCATGTTCTGCCTTCTGCTCGTCACTGCATCCAGCGTTCCTGCTGTATCTTATATTACGCACCACGGAGCCAGAACAGCCAAAAAGGAGAATCAGAAGTCCCACCAATTTAGTTTCTGTGTGTCCTCTAGTCTGGACCGAAATGGATGGTCGGGCCGTCCGCTGCCTGGTAGATACCAGCTCACAAGTGACTACTATGCCCGAGACATACTTTAGAAGACATTTCGCTGAAGCAATGAGGCCAGAGTGGGGCCCGGTGATAAAGGTGACGGCTGCCAATCAGTTACCCATCCCGGTCGCAGGGGTGGCATGGATACAAATCAAGGCCTGTGGCAAAGATCTGAGCCGCAAAGGTGTGGTGTTAACTGCGGGAGACACAGAACGTGGACATGCTGTCACTCTGGGGATGAATGTGCTCAGGGAGTTCGGAAGTCTTCTCATCAATGAGTCCCCAGACATGTTCTTGAAATAATGGAGTCCGCAAACACCTCAAAAGAAAAGTGTTCCAACAGCTGATCCGGACGACTAAGCACAAGAGGCCTCCTGTCATGGAAAGGTGCTGGGAAAAGTGATTATTCCGGCTGCGAACAAGCTTGTAATACCACCGGGGCAATCCGTGCTCTCCTTACCTGTCCGGGCTTGCACTCCTCTGGAGGGGGTTGAAATACAAATAGAACTGGCTGTCATAGAACACTTACCCCCAGGGCTCCTAGTTGCTTGAACACTGGCTACCATACAAGATGGAATGGTACCTGTGAGGTGCGTTAATTTCAGAGAGGACAAACTGACACTTCCCTCCAGAAGCGAAGTAGCGCAAATTGTAGGCATGCTGGAGGAGCTGATACCACCCCAGGCCGTTCAGTTGACGGCGATAAAAGAAGTCCCATGGACCGTAGCTGTAGAGACATCCTCAGCGCCGGAACCTCAACACCAGCAGAAAGGGCGTTGAATTTTGGAACAAATGAGGGCTGACTTAATGGAACTCACGCCTCAACAGATACAGCAAGTGGAAGCCTTACTCGGACGTTACCAAGACTTATTCGCACGTCATGAGGATGATTTTGGCTGCACTACTGCAATCACATACAAGATCCCAACCGGTAATTCTTCACCCATTTGAGAACGCTATCATCAAATCCCTCTGCAAATGTATCAGGAGGTGAAAGGGATGCTAACAGAAATTCTACAGAATGGTGTCATCCGAGAGTGTCAAAGTCCGTGGGCTGCTCCCATTGTGCTAGTATGGAAAAAGGACGGCACTCTGCGTTTCTGCGTGGACTATCGCAAACTAAATGCGTGTACTGTACGAGATTCATACCCACTACCTCGTATTCAAGAGTACCTGTCTGCACTGGGGAGCGTGAGATACTTTTCCACACTAGACCTGGCCAGTGGTTATTGGTAAGTGCCGATGTCCGAACACGACTGAGCAAAAACGGCCTTCTTACTACCTATGGGCTTGTTCGAGTTCAACCGGATGTCATTCGGTCTGGCTAATGCTCCTGACACTTTTCAGCATCTCATGGAGAGGTGTTTGGGTGATCTAAACTTTGAAGCCACTCTCATCTACCTCGATGATATAATAGTGTATGCCTCCACGTTCGAAGAACATTTGCAAAGACTAGAGCAAGTAATGACCAGGCTCCAGAAACATGGTTTGAAAGTAAAACCTCCCAAGTGTCATCTGTTTCGCACCCAGATCGAGTACCTAGGACATGTGGTCTCTGCTGAAGGTGTAAGACCGTCCCGTGAGAAAATTGCAGCAGTGCAGGATTTGCCCATTCTGAAGACCATGAAGGATGTTCGGGCCTTTTTGGGATTAACTGGATACTATCGGCAGCTCATGAAAAACTTCACCCACATCGTGAATCCATTGTTAGAGCTACTAAAAGGGGTGCCATCTGCAGCCAAAGACAGGACGATTCAGTTTGGAGAGCATCAGGAGAAAGCATTCCAAGCCTTGAAAGTGGCCTTGACAGAAGCGCCAGTCTTAGCCTATGCTGACTTTTCTCAACCCTTGCATGGACTCGGAGCTGTATTGTCTCAGATTCAAGTCGGAAAAGAGCGGGTGATTGCCTATGCCAGTCGTTCCCTCAATGACTCCAAACGGAACCCCAACAATTACAGTTCGTTCAATTTGGAGCTATTAGCATTAGTTTTGGCCATGACAGAGAAGTTCATGGAATACTTGTCTGGGTCTGAAGTCCTGGTATGCATCGATAAAAACCCGCTGGCCCACTTGTAGAATGCAAAGTTGGGGGCCCTGGAGCAGTGCTGGGTGGCTCGAATGGCTAAATACCGCTATAAAATTGCCTACAGAAGGGGAGATGAAAATACCCATGCTGATGCACTATCTAGGGTGACACATGAGAAGCCTTGTTCCAACCGAGATGAAGAGCTAGAGGCTGAAGCAGTTCCCGAGTTTCGAGATTCTTCCAGGACGTTGGCAGCTACGCAGGAACAGGTACAAGCAGTGCCAAAGGAAAATGTGTTAGGGCAGCCCCGTGACGAGTGGGTATGGGTTCAACAGGAAGACGGAGAACAACTACCCCGCCAGAGTCAGAGGGAGGTCCTGTCTTCCGGGGCACTACAAATCCTTTGGCAATGGGAGAGACTCAAGTTGAGGAACGGACTGTTGTATCAGAAGATCCAGTTTCGCAGGCCCTGTCCATCACTTGGCAAGTGGTGGTCCCTGAAGTGCTGTTGTATAAAGTGGCCATGGAGGCACATGAGAGAGGAGCTCACTTCAGCCTGGAGAAGACCTTTCAGTGGCTACAGAAACTGGTTTACCACCGCTTGCTGAAGTCAGCAGTGGATGAAATGTGTCGGCTCCGTAGGAGATGAGAGCTGGCTAAACCTCCAAAGCAGAGAGCCCCCACACAAACTATCGTAACCTCGGCACCTTTAGAAGTGTTAATGATTGATTATTTGACAATAGGTCCAGCCCATCAAGGGTATGAACATTGCTTGGAAATGGAGGATCATTTCACCAAATTTGCCGTCGTGACTCCGACTCGGGACCAAATAGCAGAATCTGCAGGACATGCCATCTGTAAGAACTTCATCCAAGTACACAGATGTCCGAAGAGAATCCACTCAGACCAAGGTGCCTGTTTTCTGTGACGAGTAATGGAGGAACTGCATCGCTTATATCAAATCGGGAAATCCCGGACGACGCCCTACCATCCTCAAAGCAATGGAGCGTGCAAGCAGTTCAATTAGACTCTTACCCAGATGTTGACAACACTAAAGGAGGACCGCAAGGTGCGGTGGCCAGAATTCGTAACAGAATTGGTGTGGGTGTATAACAACCGAGTACATCCCACCACAGGGTATACTCCCTACAACCTACTCTTTGGCAGGCCGAGAGAATATATTACAGAGCTGGAACTGGCTCCAGAGGAGGACTACCCATGGACTTGGGTACGAGAACATCTCCATCGGCTACAGACACAACACTGCCTGGTGCGGACCAGGTTTCAAAAGTTGGAACATCCAGAGACAACTCCCCTGTGAGGGACAGTTCTACAGGCCGGAGATCAGGTGTTAGTAAGAGACAAACGACCTCAAGACAAGATAGAGTACCGATGGGAGAAAACACCATATCAATCCTGAGGGACCAGTCTATGAAGTCCAACCTAAAGGAGAAGAAAATGCCCCTACTCGTGTTGTGCACTGAAACATGCTATGTCCCTGCATGTCAAGAGACCCTGCACATGAAGAAGAAAAAAACAGTATTTCTGAGAACCTTCATCCAGTGAAGAAGAATGTCCTGAACCGCCACTAGTAGGCCCAGAGGAAGAGCAGATACCCGAGGCCCTTAGGGCGCCTGAGATTCCTGAAATGACATCCCCGCCCAATCAGTTCAACCTGACTCAACGACCCAACTTGATTCAACAGCTACTTCTAGTTTACGACGTTCGGAGCGTTCGACAGCAGGAAAGCCTCCTAAACGATATGGTCAAGATCATTTTGTTTGGCAACAAATCATTCAAGGAATAGGAGAATGTCAACGCATTTTACAAAAACTCTCGCCTGTGGAATGGCGAGCACAAAGAGAAGGGGAATGTAAGGAGAAGGACCGGACCAGGCCTACCTTTTCCGTTGTGGATCCGGAACTGTCGGGGCTGTCACCCATGTTGCACGAGGGAAAGCTTAAAACCCCGGACTATCCTTTGCACTCAGTGATAGGGGGTGCGGCTAAGCTAAAAAGCCACAGCGTGTGGGAAACAAGTCAGTCTTGGTAGGAACGCGCAGTGTGCAGGAGGACAGTGTTAACGCTCTGACCTCTGAGCATCGAGATGGAGCAGGCCCAAGTCTTAGGGGCCTCAGATCCTCAACCAAAGACTGCCAACAGAGACAGGCAAAGTACCCGCTGACACTAGTGACCATGACTGAGAAAGTTTTCTGTCAGGACATAAACGCGCACGTATCGAGACAGGGAAGCCTGGTGAACCATTGTGAACTGTATCCTGACACACCTGTGTGCAACTGCCGAGTAACATTAGACTCTGGCAGTGTAAAGGACTCTAACAGTTCCATACTTCACCTTCTGGACCCAGGACCTCCCGTCAGGACAGCGAGGATCCACCATCGTCCTCAGGACCCGGGACGCCATTTCCTTCAGGACCACGCCGGACCTCTTACGCACCATGGCCTTGACGCCATCGCTTGTATCCAGGATCCGGATCTCTGACATCATCGGACTGATAAGTCTAACATTACTGAACTTTCCTCTCAACCTTCCCGCACCTGTTTGTCCCAGTTTGTAAATCTCCCCTCAAATCAGTTTTTTCACTACTCTCCCCCTGCGTGGAGTACCCTGTTTAAATAAACCCCACGTTAACCCTTGCTCTGCCTCCTTCCGTTACTGCATCTTGCAACCTGATCACAGTTGTGCCTAATGGCAGCCCCAAAATAATCTTTGCAGTACTTTCCTGAGAGTTTCGGGGGTGCTGCCAGTACTGCGGCATCATTGTCCGGTATGAAAAAGGAGTCTAATAAATTTAGGTTGATACACTATTTGTGGTATCTTGCTGGCACATCGGTTAATGATGGTATTAACCCAGAGTTGGTGTCTGTTTCATATGTACATTTTGAGAAGTCAGTTAAGTGGGTGCGTAGGCTTGGATGGGGTCTTTGATTCAAGTTATTTCTTTGACCATTGTGGGTTTTTCTGTCATTAAACGAGGGGTACCAACAATTTTTACCACGTGTGTAGCATGTCGGCAAGATCACCGCTGGTGCTTGCTTTATTGCGCCACCTGGTTTTGAAGTGCTTGGATCTTAATCTTTGAATTTGTGCTGCCAATGTGCCTCGTATCTGCGCCGGATGCAGAGCAGCAATAAACTGTGTCGCCCTGTCATTTGTGGGATCTGGTTTCCATTCAGATGAACTTGGTTAGGAATTCGATCACTCCTGGCACTTAGATGAAGTTGCAATGGCTTGGCGTCTGTGGCAGTAAATTGAGGACTTTAAGTTGATGGGCTGGAAGGATGTTGCGACAGACTTCTTGGTTCGTCAAGCACTGAAAGCTTTTCAGAAAAGCCAGTTTGCAAAGGATTGTTGGCATCCTGCATCTTTTCTGTTATTGGGTCGGCTATAGCACTTCCTTAAAGAGGTGTAAGTCAGAGTATGCATGTTGTTTGTTCGGGACAGGTATTATTTGCTTTTTTTGCTTTTAGGAGTATTGTGAAGTGTTATAGTGGTTTATTGTTTAAGGATGTAATCTTTGAGGCAGATGTGGTGTAGTGTTGTTTAAGACATTCAATGATGTGTATTTTTGTAAGGGTTGCATAGTGGAGCTCTGGGGGTTGCAAGGAATGGAGGAGTGTCCAAAAAGATGGGTTTTGCCGTTTTTGGAAGTGGTTCTCGTCCTGATTTTTTCTTAATGCATCAGGATTGGTCTGCGCTGGATCAGTGTGGTTTCAATGGTGCAGATTTTGTGTCCCATTCTTTCCAGACTGGGGCTGCTACAGAGGCACCATGTTGGGGGTTAGGTGGGCATGCTCTGCGCAATATTGTCAGTTGGGAGTTGGCTAGATATTGCTCCTATATTAGATCACACCTGTTGTGAGTGGCGATGTTTGTAGATGGTTTTTCCTTTGAACTCACACTCCTCATTTTCATATTTAGTTACCCCCCCCTTTACGCAAAGACTAGTGATGAGCGAGCACTAAAATGTTTGGGGCTCGTTGCTCGGGTTGAGCAAATTGGAATGCTTGGGTGCTCGACCCAAGCAACAAGCCCAATGAAAGGCTATGGGAAACCCAAGGATTCCCCGGGGGTCTTTTTAGGGTCTAAAAACATCAGAAATTGACGGGAACAGTGCTCAAATGACATGGGAACATCATGGGGAACACCCCCTGTAAGAATTTCTGACTCCTATGTCACTGCTGTGAACAATGTTGTCAGAGTGTTCCGCCACTTTAACAGGCGCATACTAAAACATACAAAAACGAAACCAAAATGGATTTTCCTGGGAAATATGTTAAAGAACATTCTTTCAAGAGTAATGTGTTATGATTTGGTAGCCGAGGAGGACAATAACAAAAATAGCCAAGGCAGCCAGACACCCAGAGAGATTGGTAACTAATGGATTGCAGACCCCTAAACTAACCGCACAACTAGAAGCAGCCGTGGGACGTACCTACGATGACCTAGACGCCTCGACACAGCCGGAGAGTTAGCTAAGCCTAAATATAGAAAGGGGAAAGCTAACTGCCCTGGAGTAGCGCCCCAAAGGAATAGGTAGCCCCCACACATATATTGGCGGTGAGACAAGATGAAATACAAACGCAGGTAGAAAATAGAGTAAGCAAACGCTGGGGCACAAAACTATCTAGATAGGACAGGAAAGAATACTGTCTGCAATCAAGCAAAACCCTAGGAAAAATTCAAACACTTCTGATTCCAAAAATACTGAGACCACACGATCTCTGCCCCGCTAGATCAGAAATCTGGTGTAAACAGGTAGTTACCCAGCAGCCACTGAAATAACAGGGACTGAACAAATAAACCGAGATAAATGAGAAACAGAGACCAGCGCAGGCCCCAGCAGGGGGACCCAGCTGACCTGACTCAGAAGGGCAGAAAAACAAAAGAAAACAAAACCACAGAAACAAGCAGAAAGTAACTTATCTGAAAGTTGCAGGAGACAGCAGAAAGTAAGCTGACTTCCAAACTGGACCAGGAAGAAACAACTAATCACCGGCGAGGATCATCGGAAGGTTACTCCCTTAAATCTCCCCAGTCATCACTCCCAGATTGCCAATCGTCCACAGCTGAATCCTCAGCTGAAGGGCCTCTGTCAGTCAAGGCAACTTCATTACTATCAGCAGCCACCAGAGGGAGCCCCAACTCATAATCCTGAGCGTTCACAACAGTAATGATTTGTATGTAATGCAAAATAAATAACCCAAAACAAAATTGTACCTCCACCACTTGGGCTTTGTTCACACGTAGCGTTTTTAATGTGTTTTTCAACTTTAGCATTGCTTTCAACCAATACAAATGCATTCACTGGGAAATTTTAACATTTAACACCCTTATCTGGCCATGTGGTGTGCGACACATCATCTGACATCCTGTTTCATTTATGAAGGAGGGACTCTGAAAGTCACAAAGCCTATTTTTATAGGGCCATCAAGTGGCATTTACTATTCTTAAAGAGCCAGCAGTCTGCCCTCTCTATTCTTAGAGAGCCATCAGCCGGTTATGCTTTGTTGTTCCCATTTTTAAACAGTGTGTCTTATACTGTTATTGCGTATGCAGTAAGTGGCAGGGCTGCCCAAAATGTGGACGCACCCCAATAACCCTTTGAAATAACGTACTGGATGGCCACGTGAAACCAAAGTTCCCATTCTTATACATTTGGTACTGCCATACTGTTTGCCTATGCATTGAATGCAAGGTCTGCCCTGCCCCAATGTTGCACGCACCCCAATATCTCCTTGAACCAACGTACTGGATGGACACCTGAAAGCATTGTTCCTAGTATTTTGGTACTCACAAACTGTTTGGCTCTGCAGTGAATTGTTGAGCCTGAAGAACCTGCATTGGAGAATGTCATTGTTGAGGATGAAGACCTGGCAGTGGAGAATGTCAGTGTTGAGGCTGAAGAAACTGCAATGGAGAATTGCAGTGTTGAGTCTAAAGACCCGGCAGTGGTGCATTGCAATGTTGAGGCTGAAGACCCAAAAGTGGAGAATTGCATTGTTGAAGTAGCTATCCAATCCCTCAGTTCCCATTATTAGGAACTGGGTCTCCCATACTGTTTAGCTATGCAGTGAATGCAAGGCCTGCCCCAAATTTGCACGCACCCCTATCCCCCTTGGAAGAAACATGGAGGAGGGCCTCATAAAAAAATGTTCCCATTAGAAAGGAGCTGGTCTCCTATACTTGTAAAGCCCATGCACAAAATGTATGGGCTGACAAACCTTTCCCCTTGGGAGGTACACATCAACATACTGTGTCAATATTTTTGTTACGGGCATTATAAACACTCTTCAAAACAATAACGTGGCTATTGCATCACGGAACAGGTTCACCCTGGTGATCTAGTGGTGGTGGATGATGAGGATGAGGAGAAGGAGGAGGATAACATTAAATAGCCGAAATCATGAAGCGTATACCCATGTGTGGGTGTGAAGAGGTGCATGGGAATATACCTCCCAAAAAAGACACTGGATTTGAGGTTATGTTTCGCTAATATCATGCGGTGGTGTAAAGAAGTCTGGCCCAATCCAGCCCTTTTTCATTTTTACAAGAGTCAGCCTTTGCAGTTGACAGGGGGATGCGCTTATCAGTTATAATTCAACCAGCGGCACTAAAAACGTGCTCTGACAAAACGCTAGCGGCATGGCAGGCCAGGACCTCCAAGGCGTAGAGACTAGCTAGTTCATGCCACGTATCCAGCTTTGAGACCCAATAATTATAAGGCACAGAGGAATCACGGAGGGCATTGGTACGGTCAGCAAGGTATTCCCTCAGCATCTTCTAAAACTTTGCACTCCTTGTGAAAGCACCCTGCGCCTCAGGGCCGATGCGATGGGAGGGTATGAGAAAACTCTCCCAGAACTTTGCCAGTGTTCCCCTGCCTCTGCTGGATTGGAGTTGTGTCTCTCTAGCCTGTACTGTTTGGTTGTCCAACGAACTGTGACCTCTGCCGCCAGCGTTTTCAGATGGGAATTTTTTTAATAATTCCGCAACAAGGGCCTTCTGGTACTGCACCATTTTAGTACACCTGTCTGCCTCTGGAAGAGATTGAAAGTTCTCCTTGTAGCGCGGGTCTAGAAGTGTCACCAATCAGTAATGACTGTCACCCAAAATTTTGAGAATACGAGGGTCACGGGAAAGGCAGCGTAACATAAAGTCAGCCATGTGTGCCAGACTTCTAACAGCCAAGACTTCCGTGTCCTCACCAAGAGGACGACTGACCATGCTCTCCTCCTCCTCCTCCCTGTTCTCAGGCCATCCACGGCGAACAGACGGTATGACAGTTGTGCTTGTAGTACCATCTATGGTGTATGAAAGTAGCTCCTGTTCTTCCTCCTCCTCCTATTCCTCATTGTTAACCAGTCTACGTTGGGATGACAGGCTGGGCTGTGTGTAATCACCCTGTATGAATCTTTGCTCCATTTTATCATGCTCCGCCTGCAATGCATCCTCTTTGATTGTGAGCAGAGAGCTTTTCAAAATACAGAGAAGAGGGATGGTGACTCTAATTATGGCGTCATTGCCGCTCACCATCTTGGTGAACTCCTCAAAGTATTGTAGGATGATACATATTTCTGACATACATGTCCACTCCTGAGGTCTTATGTGTAGAGTCTGAACTGAATACCAATGGCCTTGTTGATGCTGGTAGTCAACAACTGCCCTCTTCTGCTCACAAATCCTTTCCAGCATATGCAGTGTAGAGTTCCAACGCATTGGGACATCACACACCAGTCGGTGCTGAAGCATGGCTAGGGTGGAGGAAGCTGTAGCTGACTTTTTAAAATGGGCACACAGGCAGCGTACTTTCACGAGCAGATCCGGCAGCTCAGGGTAGCTTTTGAGAAACTGTTGAACGAGGTTAAGCTCATGGGCCAGGCATGGTACATGAGTGAGCTCGCCTCGCTTCAAAGCCGCCACCAGGTTCCGGCCATTGTCACACACGACCATGCTTGACTGTAGGTTCAGCGGTGTCAGCCACAGATCTGCCTGCTCTTTCAGAGCTGTCCACAACTCTTCAGCATTGTGCGGTTTGACACCTAAGCATATTAGCTTAAGTACAGCCTGTTGCCGCTTGGCTGAGGCAGTGCTGCTGTGAGTCCAGCTTGTGACCAGTGTGGTCATTTTCGAGATGGAGGCTGAAGCGGAGGAGGTGCAGAAGTGTAGACTGTGGGGGCAACTCTGATTGACGTAGGGCTCGAAATCCTCAGCGTCGGGAGAACAGGTTCTATCCCAAGATCTGACTGAGTCCTGGCTAACACTATGTTAACCCAATGTGCCATCAGCGAGATGTACCGTTCCTGCCCAGAAACACTTGTCCACATGTCTGTGGTTAGGTGGACTTTCCCAGTAACAGCATTGTTGAGGGCACGGCTAATGTTGTCGGACACGTGCTTGTGTAATGCAGGGACAGCACACTTGGAGAAATAGTGGAAGCTGGGAACTGAGTACCTTGGGACAGCTGCCGCCATCGGGTTGCGGAAAGCTGCCGTCTCCACTAACCTAAAAGGCAACATTTCGAGCGCAAGTAGGCGAGAAATGTGTGAATATAGTAGTGTGGCCTGTGGGGTGTTGGCAGCGTATTTCCTCTTGCGTTCCAATGACTGGAGTATGGACAACTGAACGCTGCACTGGGACAAGGACATAGACGTTCTTGATGATGATGCTAGTTGAGTGTGTGCAATGACAGGTGCAGGGCAGGAGGCATCTTCGCAGTCACCATGGACAGGGGATTGGCTTGCATGCACCACAGCGGAAGAAGCACTGGTGTCACCCGCAGACACTGTTCCTGGAACCTGGGGTTCGGCCCACAAAGTTGGGTGCTATGCTGCCATATGCCTGATCATGCTTGTGGTGATCAGGCTGGTAGTTTTGCTACTCCTGCTGATGCGGGCCTGGCAGGTTGTGCAAATGGCCTGTTTGGGGTTATTGGCAGAGTCTTTAAAAAACAGCCATACTCGGGAAGACCTAACACTTGTACTGCCAACTTCCGTCATGTTGGTGTTATGTGGAACGGTTTCATCTCTTCTGTCTGCAGCCAACACAATGCTTCTTAATTGCCTTTTGGGGTGCTATGCCTCCCTCCCCCTATGTGCTGCTGTCCTCGCTCTGCATGTCCTACTGCCAGGGTGGGTTAGTTACTATATCATCCATCACCTCATCTTCCATTTCCGCACCCTAGTCCTCCTCCTGACTTTCAGGCAATTGTGTCTCATCATCGTCCACCTCTTGTAACATGTTTCCACCGTCACCTTCATGTGAACATTGCTACTCAAATATTTGGGCATCGCTACATGCAATCTTGTCTTGCCCTGCTTCAACTTCATCGGGAGAGAAGCCCAAATCTCTAAATGGAAAAGTGAACAGCTCTTCAGAGTGTCCAAGTGTGGGATCAGTTGTCTCACGGCACTCGACATTGTGGGATGAAGGAGTATCAGGGTGAGCAATATGCAGTCCACATTCATGGCTACTCAGACTTGACCATGTGGAAGACAGGGTGGTTATGGTGGTGGTGGCAAACTGACTGGAAGCATTATCCACTATCCAACCAACAACCTTTTTACACTGCTCTGGATTCAATAGTGGTGTGCTGCTTCGGTCCCCTAGTAATTGTGACAGGAAGGTCGAGCGAGAAGATGTGGGTGTTTGTTGTGAGCCAATTTCAGCTTGCCACGTCCTCGTACTCGCACTCTGCATGCACCATCATCATCACGTCCACTTCCCCATCCATTGGCACGTGCCTTGCCTATTTTAAATGCACTGCAATATTTTGCACTTTCACTACAAATGCCTGACTTTGGAGCGAACTTATGTGATCCATGTGCTGGAAAACAACAAGTTAAAATATCTGGCCTGTAGGTAACACTTTTTTGTTAAGCAAACTGGTGTCAATAAATAGACTAATACACAGCAAAAAACGTTCAATGGAGCACAAAAAATGTCCCCATTTTTTCCCCACAGATAGGTGATGCGTGTAACAGAGATACCAGACTTGAAATTATTGGGCCTGTATTTTTTTTTTTAAATCAGCACAAGAGTGGGAATAACTAGGCTAAGACACAGCAAAAAAAAAGTTCAATGGAACAGAAAAAATTCCCCAATTCTTTCCCCACAGATAGGTGATGCGTGTGACTGAGATACCAGACTTGAAATTATTAGGCCTTTTTTTTTTTTTACAGCAAAATTGTATCAATATGTTGGCTAAGACAGCGCAAAAAAATTAAACGGAGGGCTGAAATGACACTATTTTGAGTGCAATGATATGTGATGCCTGTGATGCAGATACCCCACTTTAAAATATCTACAATGATAGGCGATTTGTGTGGCAGACAAAACAGAGTGTAAAATATCTGCCCTGTAGGTAAATATTTTTTTTTAAGCAAACAGGTGTCAAGAACTTGTATAAGACACTCCAAACAAATTTTACATTACCACTACCACTCAGATAAGATCAGTGTGACGGCCAAATCACTGTTTCAAATAGCTGTATTTTAACACTGTACTGTGGAAAGGATCTGGCTGTATTCTGCAGTGCCAACAAGCAAATGGAGAAAAAAAAAGTGTGCTCTGAATTGCTTTTAAAAAAATAATCAGGATTAAGATGCAAAAACAAATTATTCCTGGCCA
>VIAB01040532.1:0-19165 GCA_009801035.1 Oophaga pumilio
TACAAAAGGCAGAAAAAAGGTACTGTATCAGAAGATATAAGGTGCATATATGCACTTTATTTATTGTTAAGGATACCCTGGGTCCAAAGTCTTATGTGCAATATTGGTTCCATTGTGATCCTTCTTCTTGGTACCCCATTGGTATTCACTAACTTTATTATGCTGCTATTTCTTTATAGAATTGTTGCCATTGTTACCTTTACTTACCATCTATATGATAGCTTTTGAGGCACTTGAGTGCTGTGTTAGGTGGTGTTTCTCTTGCATTTGTCATTTGATTCACTGTGTCTATATTGATGTTTATGACTTTTGACTAATAAAATTACGTTTTATGATTTATAAAAATGCTGTATAGCTCCGTTTTTCTCCTATATTTTCAGTTTCTTGGGAGCTGGTGTACTTTACCCAGATGCGGCATCACTGCATATTCCGCCTGGGTATCTCTAAGTATATATATTTGGGACCATATGTGTTATTAAGTTTTTCTGTGTTTTTCACAGCTTTTCCCATTCTACAAATGGATTTCCGTGCACGCGATGGCACCTGGCGTGCGCAAATTAACAATGTACTTCAGGACAATGCATGTGAGGGTGCAGAGGGGTCAAATAAAGACCTACAGGAGGTTATGTTCCGTTTTAAAGAACTATTGCGCAAGAGAACACACATTTGGTGGAATCACAAATTATTGGACAAATATTTAGAGAAGGACCTCTTTCCAAGGGGCCTTCGCATACAGGTTTTCCCTTCCTTTCCGATTTCGGACGAGGAATTTAAAAACAATTGGGAAAAACTTACTAACACCTGCTCCAGGGGATTCATGTCCTTGCTCAAACAAATGAACCATGATTCGTTGGTTTCAATTGAGGCTGAAATTGATGATATACAGGTCCGTTTGCGCAAGGACATGACTGGAGATTCTCTTAAAAAGTTTAATGAACAGGTGGACGTAGAGCTTCAGAAATGGGCTTCCAACATTCAGGCTACTAAGGCAAAAAAATTTAGAAGGGACACCGAAGATAAACACACGTCCAGGATTTATAGATGGCGAAATCCATCTGGACGCTCCCGCTCCCAATACAGAAATGGTTCACATTCACGTTCTAGATCTACGTCCACATGGTCCAATAGATCCAATCTTGAGCAAGAGATAACACCTACAGGCCAGTCCACTGGGAGCACTTCAACTATGGAGTCGTCCAGCAAAAGGATTGGTACCAGACAGTTCAGCAAAAGCAAATCAGCAGGGGTTAAATCGACACAGGTTAGTCCTCAGGGTGAATCCTTGGTAGTTAACCTTTCATCTCATATTCTTACCAACACACAACGGGATGTTTTGGCTAGGGGCTTGACCTTTGTACCCACTAACCGTTTCAATTATTTCACAGCCCTGAAGGATCTCCACCTTTTTTCACGTAAGCTGATTCTAAAAAAGCTTCGCAACAGAAATCAAACATCTGTACCAATGACTGAGATTGAGAGGCAAACCCTGCGTGATTTGGAGAGTCTCCTTGAAGAACAGGACTTACCTCCAACAAGTAAGGTTCCCTCTTCTATTATGCCTAAATCGACGAAGTTCCCCCCCTTGTCACTTTGCCCTAATGTCGAGATCTTCACCAGGTTGGTGGGTGAGGATTTCAAGAAACTAACATCTAGACGTAAATATGATAATTTGACCCACAGAGAACGCCAAGCGATTGAACAACTACAATCTTGGAAAGATGTGGTAATTAAGTCGGCAGACAAGGGGGGGAACATAGTCATTTGGCCTAATATACAGTATGAGAGGGAAGCCTTTCGTCAGTTGAGAGACTCCAGCAGTTATTCTAGGTTGCCTTCCAGTCCCATGTCTTCTTTTATGAGTAAGCTACAGGAGATCCTGGTCAGGGCTGTTGAGGAAAATATTATCACCAAAAAAGTGTTTGACGGTCTAATGGTCAAGTCCCCTAAAGTTCCGACTTTCTATTTACTACTCAAGATCCACAAGAACGCCCTCGACCCTCCAGGGCATCCCATCGTGTCTGGAATTGGAGGCATGTGTGACCCAATATGTCAATTTATTGATTTTTATCTAAAACCCCGAGTGGAGACCTTACCCTCCTATATCCGAGACACGACGGACATCCTGGTTCGTGTCGATGGTGTTCTTGTGGATCCTGGCACCCTCTTGGTCACGGCAGACGTGGAGAGCTTATATACCTGCATCAACCATTCCCATGGCATTGATGCGGTTCACCTCTTCCTGGGGGCTTCCGACCTGGAAGGCCCTCAATGTGATTTAATCCTCGAGTTGGTAGGCGATGTCCTTACCCACAACTTTTTCGTCTTTAAAGATTACTTCTATTTACAGCAGCGTGGCACAGCCATGGGCGCGGCCTGTGCGCCCTCGTACGCAAATCTCTTCCTGGGGGCCAGGGAGAGATTAATTTTTGGCGACGGGGGCACACAGGCCACCTCCCATGTGCTGTGCTGGTATCGCTATATAGACGACATTTTTCTGTTGTGGGATGGAACGGCCTGCCAACTCAGGGATTTTATGAAGACTCTTAACAAGAATAAATTCAACATACGTCTGACATATGCATTTGATTCGGACAGCATCGATTTCCTGGACGTCCGCCTGGAGGTCGACTCTGATCGCGTCATTCAGACGGACGTCTTCAGGAAACCGACGTCTGTAAATGCATTACTACATGCATCGTCAGCACATGACTCTTCCACTGTTAGGGCCGACCCGGTCGGACAATTCCTTAGGATGAGGCGAATCTGCTCTACGGACTCCAGGTTTGAGGCACAGGCATCGGACCTGAAGGATCGATTTTACACGCGTGGCTACAGCTGCAGGTGTGTCAAGCATGGTTATGACCGAGCAAGGAGAACTCCATGTTGCCAGTTGCTAGAGGGTGTCAGATCCAAAACATCCCCTAATTATGATGGACCAATACGTTTTATCACGACTTACTGTGTAGCCCAGCTGCGCTTGGTGCCACATGTTACCCTGGAGGATGCGTGAAAGGTAATTCACAATCACCTGATATTCATTCACACTTCACATTTTCCTGGTACCACCAGAGGGAGCCCTTTAGAATACGCAGGTATATAAGGGTGTGGAGAGATAGAGTAATGAGATGAAGGCAGTCTAGCTAAACGTTAGCGAGTCGTTGGTTGTACCTCAGAGAGACAAGCCGAGAGGAAAGTTACCACAGAACGTGCGGACTGATAGTTCCCTAGGGAAGTGGAAAGTGACTCTCGAAGTGAGCATAGATCAGTCTGACGGAAGGTCCTGATAGCTACTTCGGACTGAGCCTAAGAAGGAAGTGAAGGGAACTGCAGTATTTGTAAGACCGAGTCAACTGAGGTATTGTTAGAGAGCGAGCGTGCTGACGCTTGGAGAGCGGTGAAGAGAAGGAAGCTGACATCTACTGCTGCTTGTGCTTATGTTAAAGGTGTGAGTAGGACGACAGGCAAGTGGAAAAAGGAAAGAGAGAGTGACTGAGGAGAAATAGCAACGATAGCTTACCTCCACTCTGCACTATCGGACACCGGGTCCGAGCTTGCTAGAACCTTCACGGCTAGTGGGAAAAACCGGAGACCCTGCTGGACTACAGGTCTCAGAGGGGCCCAACAGTGCTGATACGTAACCAGGGTCAGGAAGAACAGGAGTCTGGTCAGCGCAACCATTGGAGACTTAGTTCTGTCCAAAAGAAGGCTCCACCACAAGATCAGCCGGGCGTAGCAAAGAGAACGGAGTTAAACTTTGTTTCATGCAAGTTAGAAACTCACACACATATAGACGTAAGGAGGCCCTACACCTACTCAGTGATCACTGGACGTGCATCCTCCACCCTGACGGCCTCCCGGGACGTGCCTGCAACTTCATCACCAGTAAAGGTACAGAAAGAGACTGTCTTGTGTGTGTCTGCATTATTGCCCTGCACCTCTACACCGCCATATACTCCGAGGGATCAGTCTCGCCTGTGGGAGCTTTAATACCTTGCTGCCCCAAACCCTCAGAGGATCTACATTGCAGCGCTGGTCACCCTGACCAGGAACCACAGGTGGCGTCACGAACATTTCTACAATCCCCTGTAAATATTTCCCCTTTTAGTGAGCGCCCAGTGCAACGGACCGAGCTGCGCTACCCGTGACATCCCCCAGTGAAGTGAACGGGCTCGGTGCCGAGTACCCGAAAGCCCTGGTACGTGCGACTCAGTACAATCAGGTATGGCACGATATGCATGCCATCCTTCAAAAGCATTGGTCTATCCTTGAATTGGATCCTACCCTGAGAACGTCTGTGGGCAGTTTCCCCCTGATGACCTCCAGGAGATCTAGGAATCTCTCGGACCTCCTGGTAAGGAGCCATTACGTTCCGGCTCCTAGCAATCCTTTTGGTAGTGGCAATCCTCAGGTGGGCTCTTTCCCATGTGGACATTTCTTGGCTTGCGCCAATTTCCTGCGCTGCTCCTCCTTTACCTCTGCCGATGGATTAAAAGACTTCACCATCAGGCCACGTATATCTTGTGGGACTTCGAATGTAGTATACTACGCAACATGCCCATGTCCCAAGATATACGTTGGCCTTACTACCAGAGAGTTGAGAATACGAGTACGGGAGCATGTGCGGGACATTGGCACAGCCAAGACTGTGACAGATTCAGTCGATCTCAAAACAATCCCTCATCACTTTTTGTCGCACCACAATTGTGATGCTGGATTACTGAAAATTAGAGGGATCGATGCACTCCACCTAGGGATTAGGGGAGGTGTTATGAATGTTTTAGAAATGAATTCTGAGCAGAAGCTCCCTCTGGTGGTTACAAACACTACTGAACCATTCAATGAGGATTGGCAATCAGGAATTACAGACTGGCTTATATAAGGGAGGTTCCCTCCCATCATGGTTGCCGGTGATCAATTGTTCTTGTCTCAACTTTGGTTCCTGGTTCACTTGGAAGCTTGCTGAGTCTTGCCTCTTCTCCTGCTCTCAGATAAGATATTTTCTATTTTTTGTTTTTGTGCTTGCCATTTGCATTTTTCTCTGCATTTCTGTGAGGTTGGCCAGGTTCCCCTCCCCGGGGGGCTTGGTCTCCTCTCGGTTCCTCTGGAGCCACTGTTGTTTGTTCATTTGCCTTTTCCAGTTTTTTCTGTGGCTGCGGCTTAGTTTTGTTACACCAGAGAACTAATTTAGGTGGTAGAGGTCGTGTGATCTCAGGTGTTTTTGCAATTAGTAGCGTTGTTTTTTTTTAGGGTTTTTTGGAATTGCAGTAAGTGTCCTTCCTATCCTTTTCTGTCTAGGCAGATTGGGCCCCAGCGTTTGCTCATACTATTTTCTGTCTGTGTCTGTATTTCCTCTTGTCTAACCGCCATTACATGTTTGGGGGCTTCCTATGTTCTTTGGGGATCTGCTCCGGGGCAGATAGCTTTCCTCTTTCTATCTTTAGGTGTAGTTAGCCTCTCAGGCTGTGACGAGGCATCTAGGACCAACATAGGAACGCTCCACGGCTGCCTTTAGTTGTGGTGGTTAGTCAGGGTACTGCAATCCAGTAGATTCCAACCTCTCTGGTGTATTGCCGTTTTTGCCTGCTCTCCTCAGCTACCAAAACATAACAGGGAGGAAACAATAAAAAACTCCTCGCACAAATGGAAACAAGGTGGATTGTGCTTCTTGATACTTGATACTGTCACTCCAAGATTCCTTAATGAGTCTTTAAGTTTTGCCCCATTTCTGTAGCTCAATTTACGTTCCCCCTGTATTATTATTGTTGAATTATGGATATTTTTTCTCCACTCTTTTTTCTCCCCGTCCTCATGTACCCTCCACCCCCTTCCCTTGTATTTAGGGGATGGTTTGCTTTTAATCCTTGATTTTAATGTGTGTTTTTTCTTTTATTACTATCTATACTCAGTGATTACGGTGGCTGTTTTGGGTCTTGAACTTGGCTCCTGGAGTTCATACGGAATCATCTCTACAATTTGGCATTTGGGAGGGAGACATGGATGAAGAATATACTGCTTTGAGATCCCATTGCGCTTTTGCCCCCATCGTGATAATTACTTTGGATCTTAATTATGATGTTTTAGTATATGCGATTTATCTATGCTGTATATAATGATATTCAAGATCTGTATATTCTATGTATTTATGGGGTGATGGTGGCCAGCGCAATTAGAGACAGATACCCTTCTCCATTTATTATAGTGAATACTCTCTGTGCTTATATGTTCTGACTTTTCCTATTCTCCTCTTCCCCTCTGCACGCAATAACCCTCCCTGTGTCTGTGTTGCGATGGCTGAGCGCATCGCCCTGCGACCCCTGGTGGCTGGTCGGCTTATGGGCGTCTCAGTTTACGTCTCTCCGCCACCCAGGACCTTGTGGGCCCAGTGCGCATGCGCCAAGTACCCCATCGCTTCACAGCTTCCGGTTTTGTACATACACGACGTGGATTCTCCCCATACATTTGAGGACTTGCCAGTTTTCTTTGCCCATGTGTGACTTGCGCGCAACATTACTGGCTACGATTTTACATGTGACCGGAATTGTGGGGCTTTTTAAAGGTCCTCTGCATCCACCACACTAATCCCCTTGAGGAAGCGACACTTCGCTGTTGCGAAACGCGCGTCGGGGTGCTCACCATTCTCTGCATACTCTCTTCTGCCTCTATAATTTGGTAAGACTGGCTATTTGCACTATGCACTTTATTTATTGTTAAGGATACCCTGGGTCCAAAGTCTTATGTGCAATATTGGTTCCATTGTGATCCTTCTTCTTGGTACCCCATTGGTATTCACTACCTTTATTATGCTGCTATTTCTTTAAAGAATTGTTGCCATTGTTACCTTTACTTACCATCTATATGATAGCTTTTGAGGCACTTGAGTGCTGTGTTAGGTGGTGTTTCTCTTGCATTTGTCATTTGATTAACTGTGTCTATATTGATGTTTATGACTTTTGACTAATAAAATTAGATGTTTTATGATTTATAAAAAACGCTGTATAGCTCCGTTTTTCTCCTATATTTTCAGGTGCATATAGTGTAGGGGAAAATTTCAATCTATATTTCCGGAGTCACACACAGATAGTCAGCGTGTATTTGTCCGTGATACCAGCCGGTACACGGTAGTGTGCGAGGAGCGTACAGCTCTATACGGTGTGCGAAAAAATGACCGTTCGGTAACTGTGCAGAAAAAAAAAAGAATAAAAGTATTAGTGCTGTGTAAAAAGCAGTCTGCACAGTAGTGTACACACAGCAATACAGTTAGCAGGCAGCCTATTAATTAGCGCTGCTGCACACAAGAAAATCCTCCCGTCACTGCACACTAACTGTACAGCACAATTGCTATCAGCACAAGCACATAAGAACTTCTCTTTCCAGCCCTAACTCTTTCCCTACTGATAAACAGCGTCAACAACCTCTCCCTACTGTTAAGATCGGCAGAAGTAAAATGGAGGTCGGCGCTCAGGGCTTTTATAGACACTATGACGCCCCCAAAAGCAAGCCAATCACTGCAATGCCCTTCACTAAGATGGTGATGGACGCTGCCCATGTCATCTCGTTGCCCACAGTGTACGTCCTTACTCATTGTCTGAAAAAAGGCGCCTGCAGGCATTATGGGAAAATCGACTTTGGCGCTCGGGTCAACGACCGCATAGCCGACTTCACGACGCTATGGTCGGGTTTCACTCGGCGAAACCCAACTTTGGAGAAAGTCGGCAACTTATGAATCTGACCGACCTTTTTCGCTCCATTCTAGGTAGCAGCAATTGTGGGCGTTGCTGTGGGTTGTCAACTGTCACATACAGCTGACACCCGCACTCAATCGCCGCGGTGCTCAGCGTCAGGCCACGCGATCGGTGCACCTTACTAGTATTTCTGTTAGCGGGAACGCAGTTCCTACAGAGCAGTACTAGTACGGCGCATGCTGGGAATGGGATAAAAATGGCTCAAATTGTCTGATCCTTGAGATTCAGAGCATGTCCTATTCATTCGTTTTGTGGCTCAGACTCAGCCATTACCTCTTCCTCCTGACCAGGCGATTTTCAGTTTATGTTTTTTCCTCCCCTTCTTCAAAGAACCATAACATTTGTATTATTCCTTCCTTATAGCTAAATGAAGGCTGTACTTTGGCCCTCATATGGTTATATGGAGTCAGTATGATTACGGTGATCCTAAAACGTGTATAGTGTTTTATTTAAATTGTGAAAAAAAATGTGAAAGTTCGTAAAAACATTTTTTTGGTTTGTGTCACCATTTTCCGAGACCCGTAATATTTCCATTCTTTCATCTATGGCGTGTTATGAGGACTTGGTTATTCAATGGCAAGGTGACATTTTTATTGATAACATTGTGGGGTAGATGCAATGTTTTGATGGCTTATTTTATTATTTTTGTGGTGTAGCAACCCAAAAACTGCATTTCCGGGAGTTTCCTTTTTTTTTTTATTTTCTTAATACACCCATTACCAATGGGGTTAATGAAATCTTATATTTTTAGAGACTAGACGTGTGGCGTTAGGAAATGTTTATTTTTTTAATTTCTTTAATTTTAATGGGGCAAAAGGGTTAATTTTAATTTATATTTAAAAACCATTTTTACATTTTATTCTATTTTTAAGTCGACTTAGGGGACTTGAACCTGTGATCGTCTGATTGCTTACACGATACATTGCAATAGTATATAGTTAAAAAAAATGTACTAACGAATCCACCCACAGCAAACCACACACGATGATCTGACATAAAAATGTGCCTTATGTCCTAAGTTGGGAATAGTCTATGGAGATCTGTTAAAAAAACAATAAATAAAAAAACCACGATAGCCTTCTGACTTCAGTGATTCATCCATACTTCACTGATCCTTTGGACTCAGCACATATATTTTTATATATGTGTTTAGTAAAACAATTCAGATCGTTTTCTAAAACTGAAGCAAGTAAACAGGCAATACAGATGACAAGAAAAATTGTCAATTTTATATGGATGTAAAAATGGAAACTGATTTGTAAATGTAACCTTAGGCCTTTTAATATTCATCAATAAGGGATACATTTTTCTCTCTATAGTATACAGCCAATAAAAGAAAAATACTTACACACACCTATATTTTGTGAAGGAAAAGTTTGAACCAAATTGAGTAAGTTAGACATTCCTCAGGATTGATCCCTATTACACACCCAAAGTACAGTCTCTGGTAAATTATTCTTTATACAACCTGGCAGAGGTCTGATGGCAAATGTGTAGGAGCTAGTGATGAGCGAGCTTGGATAAGGTGTTATCTGAGCATGCTTGAGTGCTAACAGTATCTTCGGCACTCTCGAGTACTATGTTTGAGTTGCTGTGGCTGCATGTCTCGACAGGCACAACACATGCAGGGATTGCCTGTTTATTAGGCAATCCCTGCATGTGTCAAACAGCCACAAGACAAGCGGCCACGGCGACTTGAACATAGTAGTCACTAGAACCAGTGGCAACGCAACGGAGCAGGGAACCTATTTACATGGAAACCTTGAAGGGATCAGTGCAGTGACCCTTTACTTTCAGGATCATTGTAGTAATGTGTTCTGACTGATGGTGCATTCAAAGTAAATAACTGGTGAACAAATGTTTGCCGAAACGCTTGTTACCAATTACAGGCCCACAGAAACACACCAGCAATCACCCGATGATCAGATCGGATGCCTGTAATAAAAAACAAAACAAAAAACCCCAAAACAACTATCTGCAGCACATCGCCCAACGTACAGATGAACTGCCAATAATATGATACTGAATAGAACAGAACGATAGTATTAGCGATTGTTCTGCACCATCAGTGATCAGAGGCCAGTAAACAAGCTCCGAATGACATATACAGTCAATCAGCACTCGTTAAGGAGGACCCGCACATCTAAATACACATTCTCTAATGGGAGGTCCCTTTTAAAGACTGGATTCTTTGCAGCCTTATCAATACTTGTCCAACCCCCAGTTCCATTCAATTAGCCATTAATGCATTATATATTTGTATACAATGGTCAAGTGTTTCAATAGATTATTTTCACTTTTGCATAATACAAAGTTTTATGGTTATCCATTTAAGAAGTCAAAAAGAGAAAAATGTTTTCCTTTAAAGACGACCTGTCACATGCTGCTTTTTTTGCGCTGCATAATTTCATTGCAAAGATGTCCAGATTTGTTTGTTTGGGAGTGCACTAAGTGACTGCAAAGCAGAGATTTCACATACTGCGCTCCAAAAGAAACGTGAAGTGACACAGCGCAATATGGAAAAGAGCTAGAGAATTAGGGGAGCTCAGGGATTTTTATATTTTGAGCAAGTCCTCTATAAATCAACAAAATAAAATCAAAAGTCAAGAAGTCCTAGGAGGTCCTTAAAGTATTTATTTTAAACAATATCAGTTTTATTTGCAGTTGAACAGCTTATGAGATTTCGAATAAATTTACATTTCTCAAGGCATTTTGTCATGGAGCATAATGAAGTGTTACATGGACCCTGGACGCTCACTGCAGTAAACTACATGTCAGTGAAGAAAACCAGTGGGATGGCTCAAGAATTTCACACCAGAGCATTGTTCATTCCTTCCACAGAGCGACTCACTCCCATGATTGGAGCAGGAACACCCATTTAGCTAGCACTTGTTACATTTCACTATTTAGGTTAACATTCTTGTGCCAGATCTTCTGGATGTCATCAGCATCACTGCAGTTAAATTTTTTACTAGGTGAGCAATTCACAGTACTGGAATTTATTAGAGCTCATTGGGTTGTAAAACCAACATTGTCTCTTTAAAACCAAATCTGTGCACAACACTCATAATAATTGGCTCACACTATTCTGTCCTTCACACATTATTCTAGAATTGCAATTCCTTATTATAACATACCACTGAAAGGTAGCGTTATAGATACTCAGATGAATCGAGGGGGTGACCTACTGGATTTCAGTTACTGAAAAGTCAGATATGGAACCTTACAGGAACATTTCGACAGTGCAAATCTAAGGACAAACCCGTATAGCAGATATTCCATTAACTCAAGTACCAGTCCTAATACTTTAAAGGGAATCTGTCAATGTTTTACCCAAACTGCTGTGATGGCTGCATAGATAAAAGTGCACGGATTCAGAATATGTAGTCTCTGTACCTGGTGTTCCCATGCAGTCCGCCTCCAAAGGATCTGTATGCTGCAGAGGACTTCTATGTGTGCACACATAATGGAGAGTCCTCCTAATCATTACCATAGTGCTCCAAAGAATGGACCCAGTGCTGGATTAGCACAATGGTAGGCCTAGTGCAAAGGCCGAAGTGCCCTCCTACTAAGCATTAAAGGGATTTTCTGATATAAAAGTTTTAAAAAGTACCTCAATATGCCAACAGCCACCACCCAGCGTGTACAGGGGAGGACGCGGGAGCTACAAACAGCGTAACGGCTCATTCAGACATCCGTTTTTCGTGCATGAGTGCCATCCTTGTTTTTCATGGATAGAACCCATACATAGTATAATCCATGAGGCTGTTAACATGTGTGATTTTTTTTGTGGACCATGTTATCTTTTGCGAAATTGTGGTAAAATTTGAGTGTTTGGGTCTGCGAAAAAAACAGAAAAGACAGCAATCGGATGCCATCCATGTCTGCCTGTTTTTCACAAACTGCAAGATGACATGGTAGAGAGTTTTTTTTTCTCATCAGAGAAAAAAACTAATAAAGCTCAGATTAAACTTGGATGAAACTTGTGTGACAGTCTAAGAAGCCTGATGAAGTTCTGAACAAAATCACTGATAAAACTCAGACCTTTTTGTCTGATACATGGGTAAGAAAAAATAAAATAAAAAAAAATCGGATGTTTGAATGAGCCCTTAAACAAGTGCAGCACAACATCCCCATCAATAACTGACAGCCGCCGTTCCGTCTCTCTACATGTCCGTGCTCCCCTCACACACAAAGGGCGCTGTACACACTCCCGCGCTATCACTCCAGAGGGATCCACTGAGAGCGGGCACACGCTGCCCTATACACGCCCCTCTGCCCTCCCTCCAGCCCGTGCCACTCACCCATCTTTCCATGCCCATAGGTACCCCAATTTCCCTACCCAACTTCATATTTAAAGCAATCCCTGATTGCCCCATGCTCCACAATACATTTTTAAACATATCCACGTCCTGAGAACAGATAGAATTGAAATTGGCGCTCCTGCAAGTGCACCGTTAAAGTAGCGCTGCTTCAACCCACTGCGGCTGACTGTAGGGAAATGCTAGGGAGAACAGAGATAAAAATGACATACTGTATCAGCACCAGTTCATCTACGCAGAATTCTGTAATTGTTATAAACAATGACAGATTTTCTTTAACATCGTATATGGGGCCATACACTGGCAGCAGCTGATCAGCCATAGTTCTGTATACATTATACACACTGACCACACTTAGTTATGTTTTCTAATCAGCAAATGACAATTGGTGAGACTATGGAGGAGACAGGCACTACTTACAGGAAGAAAATTGCTTACAGAAAATCTTATAAGTTGGCTCATGCACAAAGTGTTTGTGAAATAATATTCCATTTCCGCTGGCATATACTATTTCTGATTGGCAAGGCA
This sequence comes from Oophaga pumilio, assembly GCA_009801035.1. NCBI lineage: Eukaryota > Metazoa > Chordata > Amphibia > Anura > Dendrobatidae > Oophaga > Oophaga pumilio. The sequence continues at coordinate 12,593 of VIAB01040532.1, forward strand.
GCACTCCTTTAACCACCCATCAATTTACAGAAAACATTATTTCCAGGCTGTATCCTAACTGAATGATAATGAACAGAGATATTAGCATGCATGCTACCCACGGCACATATGCATCGGCTCACCTTCACTATCTAAAGAAGAAAACTGAAGTCAAACAACTACAACTTTAAGGCACTTCGAAGTCGCACCCAGAAGTAAGGGTAGCTAATTTTACTTGGTGACTTTAATTTCTGACCCCTTCAGATTGAAACCAGAACATGAAGTCAAAGTTGTCTGTTAACTGCATAAAAAAAAAAAAAAACAAATACGGAAATATATACGGAGTGTAGCATTAAAGGGAAGCCATCATCGGAAAATTATCTATTTTTTAAACTTTTTTTGTGTTAAATATATATCTTTATTTAAATTGTGGCATTTTTTATATGACATTCGGTATTATAAATAAAAATCTTGCAATTTTCACAGTGGCTTATTTTTTTTAGACTAATTTATCTTTGTTTCAGGAAACAATACATGTACATAGCCATATTCTGACCCTATCTTTTTCCAATGAAGGATCTAATGAGCGTATGCAAAGGTCTTTGTGAAGGAAGCGAGAGCGGACATCACCTATTGTGACTGGTGAATCTTGTGTTATCAGTTGTGGATAGAAGTATTGCCTGTCACTGTAATCCTAGCTCTGATAAGGAGCCTTACTGAAAACTCTTCCTGAAAGAGGAGACATACGAGTCTATAATAGCCCCAGTGGCCAGAAAATGGCAAGATTTCTAATTTTGCTTTTTTATTACAGATCATGAAATAAAAAAAAAAACAACACAAAAACCTGATTTAAACAGTAGATCATTTTCTGATAGAAAGAATTAAAGAAGAATCAGAGCATCTATTAACATATCATCACTCGATCATCTCTTACCAACCTTCTGACATTTTAACAGTATGGTGGTTCACATAAGGTGCGTCATCTTACTAGTGCTGTATATTCGCTTCGGTGCATTTGTGCAAAGGTACGTGGAGCAGAGCAAATGATCATCAGGAAATCCATCTTTATGGAACCGGACTACTGACATGGTCCACACTACCTGTATGGACCATGACAGAAGGTTATGGGGAATACTGTGTCATTAAGGTATTTGCCTCACATTGACAGATCCTCCTGGACTTCACTTACAGAAGACATTACTTACGGTATGTTCAGGGTGTTTTGAGAGGCGTGACATAATCCGTACGCTATTGTGACTCATGGTTTAAGGTAATTTCTTATTAGTTCCCTAGGGAACAGCCTTTGGCACATAACCTGCGTATTGCACTCCCTTGGGAAACATTTATTGCAGCAGTAACAGGCTTTGTTCACTGATCTGCCTGTAAAACAATTATTCAGATCACATCTGTACAGTTCACGCAATAGGGAATATAAATACTTTTTATAAACTTATGGGGAAGGGAGACTCAAGAAAGCAATTGGAATCAATAATGGAAACATATTGAACTACAAGACTCTAAGAGGCACAAAGAAAGAAAAAAATCCAAGTAAAGGTAGAGCAAATCAGTATATTTTTCCTTCATTTTTGGACCGATCCACAGAAAAGATCAGTTTAAATAAAAAAAAAAAAAAAAAACTTCTTGAATATTCTGGTGTAAGAATGCTATTACTTAAGGGTAGGGAGGATGCATGGGATTAGACTAGAGAACTAAACTTGCTTTGCTTCATTCACTTGCCAAATTTGAGTGCAAAATTCATTTTCCTGGAGGAAAAAGATACGGAGCACAGAATTAACATATTGGTCGGCCATCACAGCAAAACCACCAAGACGCCAATTCAATATTACATAACTGAAATATGTGTTACTTTCAATATGTCTTTAAGGCACAATTGTCTGAATATCACCTTCTTTTAGGAATAAGATGCACTTAAGGAAGTGGGAAGAAATTATTCTATTAAAAAGAAAAAAAAAAAAAAAAAAAAAAAAGTCATCCTTCGTTAACACTCGCCAACAGAACTGAAAGGGAGAAAATGATCTAAAGATAAGCAATACCTACAGACTGCATGGCTGACCATCACCTTACAACTTAATCAGCCGAAACCATTCCCTGCAATGCAATTTTAAGATTTTTTTTTTTTTTAAATCCAATTTACCCATGGAAAGATTTCTTCCCCTGCATACAGTAGAATAGGACATAGCAATAATTTAGGAAGCAGATGGAGACACATGCAGTCCACAGCAATGCACTTCCTTCTGGATAGCGATGGCACAAAACAGAATTTGCTGAGGAAGCAAAGGCCTCATTCTGCTACTTTCCAACGAATAATCTCCAGGGTTACATTTGGTTAGAGCGATGTAGGTGAGCAGTCCAGAGAAAATGGCTTTAAAGGGTATGATAATTCCTGTCTTTGGCCTTGCAGAATTTGTACAAAAAGAACACCACAGCTTGAATGCCCAGTACAAGAACAATTCCTCCAATAAAACTAGCGGCGTCAAAGGTGTTCTTCTTTATAGGCGATGTTGTTGGCTCAGGGGGCACTTTTGTGGTGGCTGTAAATAAAGAACAGAAAAAGTGACTTTTTGTAAGAAACATCACCTGACAACTTCCACAAAATAACTGAAAACCCAAAGGAATTCTATTGTATATCCAATGCAAATATTACACACTAATAGGCACGGAGAAACACTTCCTCTAAGCTATGCAGAAAGGTATATCAACAGAACTTACTGGTTACATTGCCTTGGGCAGTGGGTGAAGCAGGAACCACCGAGCTGTTGGTTACTGCAGCTAATAATAGGAAGAGTAGAAAAGCAAATCAGTAAAAAAGGAGAAAAAAAATGTACACATGGCTCTACATAGCCACTACAGATACAAATAAAATGGTAGCCTTTGGTGAGTAGTGGTAATCAAATTCATTGTGCTTTTATCAGTTTACACCTAAAATACAGGGGTCCCCAACCTATGGCTCGGGAGCCACATGTGGCTCAAAGGCCCATGTTGTGTTGCTCTCGGCCATCTACCATCTTGGTACATGAGCACAAGGTCTAGTAAACGGCTACGAAGAGATGATCTCCCAATGACTTTTGGGTTATCGTGAACAGAAGAGTTCTTCTGGATGTGTATAAATATGGTAAACTGGAGATAGTATCATCCTATTAGTTAGCGGGGTGTTGAAGCTGGATGCAGTAGTTTGGTGGGAATGCTTCATGCGAAAATTCTGAATGGGGGGTAAAAATGGGAACCCCTGGATGTAAGTATACTGGATAAAAGGCACAAAGTGCTTTGACCGCTTTAGCTGTCCTTAAACCAGTAATTGGGATTCTGAATAAACCTGGTGAGGGTGAGAGGGTTGGATGTGTATCTCAAGGTAGAAAAAGGTTGGGGACCACTGCTCTAGTTGATTGGGGCAGGGGATGGAATATACCGTACATAATTTTTATCAAATGCTTGGTAGCTTCAGCAAGTCTTAGCCCCATTTTCATTATACTTGGAAAACAAATTTATTAAATTAAATGAACAAAACCAAAAGTTTACAGACTGGGTTCAGATGGCCATATTTCAAAGCCTGGACTGACAGTGGGTCTCGATACCTGAACTTATAGCCTTAGACCTTAAGGACCATGAATATATGGACCATGAAATGCGGTCATCTAAACCAGGTCTTGCTAGTTAAAAACCGCAGTCGGAAGCTCAGCAAAATATTTAAAGAAGAATTTTATTCCACGTGCTCATACTTTATGATTACACTCAGTAATTTCTTAATAAAATAAAATAAATTGGTATACATCGTCATAACATTACAACAATAAAATATGCATTTAGTAAGGAAAAAATCTATTATCTTTTTAAACTATTTAGAAGTACACAAATCACGTTGTTTCATTCTTACTCTGTACACACAATAGACAATATTGTTTTCTGGCCTCATTTTATGACAAATTACTTACATGGGACTGAGGTAGTTGCATTGGCGGTAGTTCCATTTGTGGTGGTCACAGCTGCACAGAAAAAAAACAAAAGAATAGAAGGTGGTGATTCAATTCCATCACACAAATCAACTACTAAAAAGGGCGATCTGCTGAGACCTTGGGTTGCTATGGACTTATGGTCCCGCACGACTTCTCATTGTCCTTACTGCTATATCTTGGGTATATTGAGCCAAGAGACACTAGAAAGATCGGTTCTCAAACTGCTAGATCGTCTCCAACCAAACAATGATCGCAACAACAAACTGGGCTGAACTGAACTAGTAGGCACACCGCATGGACGCAAGTGGCATTATATCTCTAAGGCCGGGATCACACATGCGACGAAAACGGCCGTTGCTCGCATGTGAAATCCCAGCTCTGGCGCTGGCACTCGGGAGTGGAGTGCGCGGCTGCATGTATTTCTATGCAGCCGCTCGCTCCACTCCCAAGTGCCGGCACCAGAGCTGGGATTTCACATGCGAGCAACGGCCGTTTTCGTCGCATGTGTGATCCCGGCCTAAAGGTTGTTGTGGTCTGTACAAGTTGCAACAGTTTAACCCATCAATATGCCAACAATGACTAAAACTACAGTTAGCTATAAACTAGCGAGCCAATCACATCCACAAAAAATTGTGGATACCAAAATGGCTAGTCCAATGACGTCCCCAACCGCCTACTACCTGCCCCACTCCAGCTGATTGAGAAGTTTATAACATGTGTGGAGTGAAAGGGGGTAAAAAACGGCCGGGGCCACACCGGATTACTCCAGCTTTTCTCTAGCCCCTGGCTGGTACTTCAAACTGTTTTCTCAGACACACCACAGAAAAGTTGGGGTGACATGACTAGGCACAGGTTCCATTTAATGATCCCATCTTGTCATTCTATAATCTAATGGGGACCTACCATGGTGAAAGTGTACTGATTACATAAGTGGCATTTTGCCACTGCAGACCGTTCAGTCTGCGGCAAGTCAACAAGAAATGTGCTAAAAAAGTCAAATACAATGATGTGCTTTACCTTTTGGGGGAGTTGGGGTTGGTGCAGCTGTAGTTGGGGCTACTGTAAAAGACAATAAGAAAGATATTTACACTCCTCTATGGGAACTTACATTAGAAATTACATGGAACCTGTCTGATCAGCAATACTCCTTACTAATGGTTAAAGTGACACTAAAGCTTATCACAGAAAGTTAGTCGAAAGGGACCCCCAGGGTCATCGTGTCCAACCCCCTGCTCAATGCAGAATTCACCAAAACATCTCAGACAGATGTCTGTCCAGTCTCTGTTAGAAGACTTCCATTGAAGGAGAACTCACCACCTATCGTGGCAGCCTGCTCCACTCATTCATCACCTTAACTGTCAAACAGTGAACAAACCATTCACAATACAGCACAAAAATGGATCAGGGATCATCATGAGGACATGCAAACTGCTCAGACTGGGCTTTATACTATTGTTCAATCCATTCAGCAAGCTATAGCTTATATCAAGTGAAGTACCTCAACAGGTGGCCCCTGCGGAGGCCGCCCAAAGAGTGAGCATGTCACTTTTTAACCACTCCAGGGTTTATGAAGTAGTGACAAAAGACAGAACGTGTAGACAACAATGTTGTTTTGACATTGTTATGCACTATGTTCATTTTATGGGGCGCTTTCACAAGTGGATGCCGGACAGAATCTGCCTGGAAAAAGGTGTTGTGTGCACATGCCCTGAATCAGGTTTGTGTGTTAGTTGCATTTTTTATAAAAAACATTTTCAGCAATATATATTTCCATATCAAAATCTATTAATATATTAAAAATAAAAAAAATAGAAATTTTGCAATTATCACATTGGCCATTAGGGCTTTTTTTTTTTAATCTTTGTATTTAATGAGCGTCTGGATAGGTCATTGTGAATGGAGAGTCAGTGTCAGCTGTGACATCACTATTGTGATTGGTGGATCTTGTGTTATCAGCTGTATATAGCTGTCACTGTAGCCCGACCTCTGAAGAAAAGAAGCTCATGTAAATGCTTTATATAGAGTGTAAAATAGGCCTAGTGGTCAGAGTGAAAATTGCAAAAAAATTACCAATTTTGTTTTTTAATAATGATTTGTGATAAGAAACAAAAAAGGCTTTTTTTTTTTTTTTTTAAATACGTGCAACATAAAAACATAATTTATACAATAGGTCATTTTCTAGCAGGGACCGTCCGCAGTTGTGCTGATCTAAACTCCCTTATGGGCATATATGAGGCTGATGAACTTGGACCAGTACACCCACGGGCAGTCAGTACATCGCAGTTTGTACTATGGGAAACTAGAGTGTAAAACCAGACTTATAGCATAGGTTTCCCACTCTCCCAAATTAGTATAAAAGTTGCACTCCTAAGCAAATTAACTTTACATACTTGGACATTTCCATATTTAAGAGTGGAGTAAATGGAAAGAATAGATATTACCTTCACAAGGTATGTGTGTGCAGTTGCTATCAGATACATTTGCTGAACATTTTGGCTTTTCATCTGGAAGGAAAATGAAATCATTAAAGGGAACCTGTCCCTTGAAAAAACACAATTAACCAGCAGATATGGGGTTAATCACTAGGTGAATAGCATTCTGAGTCAGCCCGATGCCCACACTT
>VIAB01040534.1:8240-18310 GCA_009801035.1 Oophaga pumilio
CTACCATTCTGCCTCATGTCTCTCCATACTTCCCCCATGTCACGCTCCATATTGCCCCCAAAGTCATCCATAATAGTATAATGTACCCCATAGTCATATATAGCAGTATAATGCACCCCCATAGCAACATAATGCACCCTAAAGTACAATAATGCAGCAGCCCCATAGTAGTATAATGCAGCAGCCCCATAGGAGTATAATGCAGTAGCCCCATAGCAGTATAATGCAGCAGCCCCATAGTATAATGCACCCATAGGAGTATAATGCACCACATAGTATAATGCAGCCGGCCCATAGCAATATAATGCACCCTTAGTATAATGCAGCAGCCCCTTAGCAGCATAATACAGCAGCCCCATAATGTAATGCATCTCCTTTCTCTTCCACTCCCTCATAGCAGTATAATGCACCAACATACTGCAAATTTACAAAAAAAAAAGAAGTTTTTCCTTACTTGACCGAGCTCCAGCGATGTCCTCACCTACAATTCGGCTGAAGCGCGCAGCGTCGTTCCGGCGTACGACAGTGACATCATACGTCGGTAACGTGTGCGCTGACGTCAGCTGCCAGCTTGTGATTGGCTGGCAGCTATTAACTGTTGCCGATCGAGCGGAATCTCCTGCACGGCAACAGATTTTAACTGATCGTGCGTCCTCTGACACACAATCAGTTACTGAAGCAGCAGGATCCTGCCGCTCAGGCCCGGTGACCAGAACAGGGGGGCCCCCTCTGCTCATCAGGCCCCATATGCCAGTAAGGGCATTGATGGCGGCCCTGGTTCCATGACCTAATCAATCTAATGCCAAGTTGTTAGTGCACCTAGAATGAAGACTAGCTGGTCCGGCTACCATACGTTATGCTACTCCATCCCAGGATTCCGGGAGTAAGACCAGTGTGCTGCTTACTCTAGTAAGGCCTCTTCATGGCATTGCCCACTTGGTTTCCAGCCCAATCACCGGCTATTTTTGTGTCCAAGAAAAAATTAGGACTCATCACTGAACAGGTAAGACATCTCTTACAATTTTTCTTTATTTCAAATAAGCTAGGGACAATTTGTGTAAATGGCCACTGTCAGAAGCAAACATTCATGAGATCTACACGCAACATTGGCCATAGTTACAATGGATGCCTTGCCAAACATCCACCATACCACACGTTATCCATTTTCTTAAAGTGGGTCACTGTGGTGGCAAATGCAGTCTGCTGCATTTTCCACGCATACCTGCCTGATGGAGTCTAAAAGTATACAATTCTGGCCACTGTCTGATGAATGGGGGCCTATGCGATTGTTAAAATATATGTCAAGGAAAGCGCCAGACATATACTTTAACCCCTTTACGACCTATAACGTATAGGTACGTCATAGGTCACCTCCCCCTCTTTGATGCGTGCTTCGGCGCTGAGCCCTCATCTTTTCAGACACATGACAGCAGATCGGATCAGCTGTCATGTGCCCCTACCAGCCATGGGTGGAATTGCGATCCACCCGCGCTGTTAACATGTTAAATGCAGCTGTCAATCCTTTTGCCCCATTCAAAATAAAACAATAATAAAAAAACATATTTGGTATCGCCGCATTCAGAATCACCCAATCTAAATAAAAAATCTAAAATCTAAAGCAAATTAATCCAATTGGTAAACGTCGTAACGAGAAAAAAAATCAAAGTTACAGAATTACGTTTTTTTGTGACCGCAACATTGCAATAATATGCAATAACAGGCAATCAAAAGAACGTATCTACCCCAAAATGGTATCAATAAAAATGTCAGTTCAGCATGCAAAAAATAAGCCCTTACCCAGCCCCCGAAAAATGGAGACACTACGGGACTCGGAAAATGGCTTTTTTTTTTACAAATTTTGGACATTGTTTTCACCACTTAAATAAAAAATAACCTAGACATGTTTGGTATCTATGAACTCGTAATGACCTGGAGAATCATATTGGCAGGTCAGTATTAGCAATTAGTGAACATGGTAAAAAAAGGAAACCCCAAAAATAATTGTGGAATTGCACTTATTTTGCAACTTCACCGCACTTTGAATTGTTTTCCAGATTTTCAGTATGACAAAACCAATGGTGTCGTTCGAAAAGAACAACTCGTCCCGCAAAAAACAAGCCTTCACATGGCCATATTGATGGAAAAATGAAGAAGTTATGGCTCTGGGAAGAGGGGAGCAAAAAACAAAAATGCAAAATCTGAAAATCCCAAGGTGGTGAAGGTAAGTGCACAGACAGTGTGTGCACATAGCCTTTCTGCTCAAACCTTAGATCCAGAGCAAGACCCTCTTGCAATCTGGTGGACCTACAGTAGATAATAAATTACATAGAAAAAATCAAGTTCATCAGTTCATCTATTCAAAGGCAATAATTTACTTGGGGAGGTACACATTCATATTTTAATAATACATTCTAAAACAGATGTAAAAATAAAAGAAAACACTTGGTCCATGAAATGGAAGCCCCAAATATTGCCCTTAATTATAGCATTGTAAGTGTGTAACTGAATTAGTTAAATATTCGATTCAAGATGATGACGCACGACTGAGACTCCTCCTATGTTTTTGCAACCCATACTCTTATTGATTATTTATTAATAATATATTAGTAATGTATTTTAAATCTAATGTTATCAGTTTGTTTTATTTATTCAGGTCCCAAGAGCTTCCAGGTATTTACCCTTTCACCCCTATATAGTGTTCATAGCCTTTGCTTCAGGGGCCCATGGGTTGTGACCAAGAAGTAGCTGCTGGCTGGTGGAGTGAGTTAAAAGGTGTGTAGAAAAGCCAGGCCAGAAACAGAGAGGCGGAGACAACAGTAAAATCTTAACCAATAGCGCAGTAAAGTAGTAGCTGGATTTCAGTCCAAAGGAGGTACAGAGATGTCCGGCAGAAGGAGCAGTCAGGCAATTCAAGGGTCAAATCCAAAAGAGCATTTATGAGAGAATGTTCCTCCAGGGGTTGCACCCTGAACTTGATGGGTGGTGAGCATGACACCCAGCATAGAGAGACCTACCACCTCCTCTGCTATCAGTGCCATCCATATGGACAGTGACAAGGACCGGCGCAGCAGTGGGGACCGTTGGGTATATTCTTATGCACATGAAAATACCATTTAATGCCTCTGCAATAAATAAAAATGGAACTGGATTTTGACTAGTTTGCAGCTTTCATCTATATTTAGGACACCATAAAATACGATTCATACCGATTTTATATTATATTAGAAATTATTATATCCTGTTCCTCTAATTGAAGATGACAGAACTTGATTTGCTCATATTATGTTTGTGCCTAACACAAAATATGTGAGCAATGCTTTATTACTTGACATCAATGAATAATTCCAAAAAAGATCTACTTGCCTCAGCCTTTAGCCAGTAAAGCCTATAACTATACTTACTGCGATCATTATTATTATTATAATGATGTGATGTTAATATATTATGGCATCTAATAACGGCAGAATAAGATCTTAATACATCCACACAGTTTTCTGCTCCAACAGATCAAATAAAGCTGATATTGGGGAAGAAATTTTGGTTAATATAAAGCAATAATTATGTTAAAAAAGGGGTTGTCCAAGACATATAGGGATGATCTTACCTTAGGATAAAACACCAATATCAGATCTATAGGGGGTTTGACCCACAGAAAACCCAACTATAACGTTTGCAGCTCCTGCTGTGGCCACATGTAAACAGTGTATAAAGCCGGAGTGACGCAGCTCCATGTTCTGATGTAGTGGTGCTTCCGCTCAGCTCCCATTCACTTCAGTAGGAGATGCGCTGTAGTAGCTATATATGGAGCTGTACAGTGCCAACTCTCTGCAATCCATGTGCGGTGACAAAGCATTGTATCTTGCCTGAAGAAGGAGCCTCTGTGCTCCGAAAGCTTGCAAACATATTATTTTCTGGTTATCTAATAAAGGTATCACTCCGAGAATACTTTTGTCATCATTCGGCAGAAAAGTATTCACATCGAAAACAGAGGAGGAAAATCTATGCAAACAGATTACATAATGAAACAATGCGAGTTGGCCTTATCAGCAATACCTGTAAATACTGAATGAAGGACACTTGTTAACCATAAAAAGAGAAAAATAGGTTATATGCCTCAGCATGCGACAGCAAGAGATTCAGCCAAGACATCCAAACTTCCAAAGAACCAGAGACAGGACAGCAGCCAAGACGTCATGGCTCCATCATGAGGGACACAGATTTATCATTCTACAGGATGTCAGCTTAGGGGATCACGGCCCCAGCTGGAAGAATACAGATCTGCTCCATTGACCATCTCAAATCCATGGATACAATTGGAGAAAGTCAGGATTGGGACCCGCCGGTCGCCTGGCTCCATGGAGATGTTCAGAGAAGCCAGGTTTTGACCCTCCAGTCAACTGGCTTTGTACCTGAATGGACTGTCATCTTCCTATGCTTGTCATTACCTCCTCTCTGTGTGCGTGCCACAGGTGGGGTAATCGGCCCTGGAAGATCTGAAGTAACAGCTGCTTTTATCCTGGCGAGTAAGAGGAAGGTTGAGACTCTGTAATGTGCCCCATCTTGTGTACTGTGCTGGGACTGTTCTACATGTTATCTGCCTGTTTTGTGGTTCAATAAAGCATTGCCACACTGCTTTACTCTAATACTGTGTTGTCTGAGTAGTGTTATGCCCACGTTAAAAGGAGAGCACATGTTCGGTGGGACGATCCTTGGTCCACGCGGTTTCGGATAGCGGACCGTCGCTGCAAATGACTGATCTGTAAGGGTGTCATGTCAAACTCCCCCCGCCGATCAGAAGACCTATCCTAAGGGATGTTTATCCATATATAAGTCCTGGGCAGGTAAGAAATGTAAAGAACACATGTGCTCGCTATGGATTGAAAATTTCGCATGTTAGAGGACACCTGAGCATCTTGGCAACACCAAAGGTGCACCTGGCTCCCTAGTTCGCAAATTGGATTAAACTTCACTTTCTGCAGAACGTAGGCAGGAATTTGAACACTAATCTATGGGGGCTGTATCACCTACATTTGGGCTGGTGCTTCATCTCCCTGGTGACAGCTCTGCTCCATGGTGGCCCAGTTACAAATTTTGCATTGGGGCCACTTTAATTTTCCATAATGGGTTATAGGTGTAAAATCTGTAAGTGGTAAATTTTCTCAGTGTCTCCCAAAATTACTAAATAGAGGGAGCAGCCCAAAAGCAAGGAAATATATTTAGGAATATTTAATAAAATGATGTGCTATGGCAAGCACCCAGTTATTAGTCAGCACATCCTGTCAGCATGGACCTACTCCTTCATTTATATCCATATGACATTTTTTTCTATAATCCATCAGACTTGTTACAGTCTAGGTATCAAGCTGAGGCCAAGGGCAATTACATTCCTTTCATTTAGACTTTGAATTAGATGAGGGATTCATAAAAGAAAACCAGTTTTGTGCTAGAACACTTTAGAAGATGAGGAAAGCTCCATTCTTCCATCAGCGCCCTGCTGTGAACAGCAAACAGGAGATGAGAGCCCATGTGCTGCCGCTTGGTCTACAAAAGCTATGACAACAAACACAGCGTGGAGCTCTGTAAAACTGGAAGCTGAATGACCACAGCATCACAAAGCGATGGAGTAACTCTAGGAGAGGCATCATTAGGACTATTGTAACCATTGATTTCTTTACTTGGGTTGATGCCACACAACAATGGCCGGAGAGGCATGCGCTGGTCCTCAGACTACTCATGAATTGGTGATAAGGTCCACACTTGTAGACCGGCTGTCCTTCGCCAGGGGAAAAGATTCAGTTCTCTCCTACTACGACAGCATGGCACTCACTGGCAGAGGCCCCTGTGCAAGAATAATAATATATGGGTCCTTTGTAGTCCAATAACTTATCATAATGCACAATTCCACCTTCTTCGGAGGTATAAAAGCCCCCCCCTTACCTGTTGGACCCCTGTGCAGCTGCACAGGTTGCACCAATATGTCTGCCCCTGATGTCAGCGTCCTTTTGACATAAGACAGGTGGGTATTTTTCACCAGTGCCTTTTTTTTCACTGTATAAGAAACTGTTCAATCAAGGCCAAAAGTTTAGAGATCGATATATATTGCTTTTTCACAAAGTTTCAGTGTTTTTCGATCTTTCAGTCAGATGCTTCTATGGTTACTGAAGTACAATTATCAGCATTTCATAAGATTTTATACTTTTATAACAAATACATCAAGTTTATGCAAAGACTCAATATTTAAGGCACTGACCCTTATTTTTCAAGACTTCTTCTGTTCGCCCTGGCAGCTGGATATCAGCTTCTGGGCTAAATCCTGACTGGTGACCGCCCATTCTTGTCTCGTCACTGCTTGGAGTTTATCACAATTTCTGTGTTTTTGTTTGTCCACCTGCTTTTTGAGGATTGACCACAGATTCTCAATGGGAGTTACCTAGCCATGGATCCAAAATGTCAAGTTTTTTCTCTCTCTTAGTTATCACTTTAGCACTGTGACATGGTCTCCATCACGCCGGAGGAAAGCATTGTTCATCACCAATTTGCTCCTGGATGGCTGGGAGAAGTTGTTCTTCTAGGATATTTAGATCCCATTCTTTTTCATGGCATTGTTCTTAGGCAAAATTGTAAGTGAGCCACCTACATGGATGAAAAGTCCACACACAACTCAGGGGACACCAAAGGAGCCTCCGCACACAACTCAGGGTACACCAAAGGAGCCTCCAGACACAACTCAGGGGACACCAAGTTAATTTCAACAAACAGAAGTTTGCTGGACCGTTCAAGTTCATCAGGTTGTAGCATGTAGGATAGGGCACAACACATCTTCAGCCCTACCACCCATTCCTCCTGAACTATCCCTATGCCCACTAGCCCCGTAAGCCCCAGGGATCTCCTGTTCAGTTTTGCAGTGCACCTGGGATACGCAACTTCCCTTTACACGGTTCCAAGTCCATCTTCCCCTGTGCACCAGAGGGCATGTTGTGCCTTTTAGCACCAATGCCGGGCCTTGAGCTCCTGACAATGCTGGAATGCCCGCACTGGATTCTAGTATTGTGTCCGACTGCCTTGAACAATAGGTACGTGCTGGCCCTAGCAGCCCACTGCACTTGAAATTGACATTGTTACTGTACTTCCCTATATGACTCACAACCAGAAAGTGCCCGATTTTCACTAGCACTATCCCACCCCACTGTGGGCTAGTCCCAAACATTAACTGTATCTTGCCTTATACCTTCAGCTAACTACAGTTACTATCCTATAACAGTATAAAGAAAGCCTATTCTTATCTTATGTTCTAGTCTATCTCTTACTTTATGCTGTTCACTACCATACCACAGTCTATATACAATATACACTAAAACCACAGTACATAGTTGACATTTCACATGACACTTTATGTATATATGAAACGCATGACATTTTCTACATTACGCGATTGTTGTCTTCAGGGAAAGGAACAGGACAATACAGTCCACACCATTACATACACAATACAAATGGATGGGCATCATATCTGGCACTGTAGGTTTATACAGTCCATAACAAAGAATTTTCTAGCAGGCTTACAAAGGGAAAACTAAGTGGGGATAGCAATATACGGAATTATTAGAAAGCAATACTATTATCAGAATCGTGAATCTTTTTTTATTAATAGTTATGAATAATAGTTATTAATATGTTATTTCTGTGGCTTCTTTAGTCTTCTCAGTTCTTCGGTCTATGTTCTGGGCTGGCCAGTGTCAGCGTTCAGCTGCCTGTGTATGTATATAAGAGTTTATCTTTATACGCATCTGCTATATAAAACCGTCAAAATTATTTAGTAGCTGTCATTGAAAAAAATGTAAATAGAAAGATCTGGATGTTATGAGGAGCTGTCCGAAGTCCCCAATACTCATTAATCTAATATCAGCCCGACCTGCTTATACTGACGGGTTCAAGGGACAGTCTAATGTGTATGGGCGCCCCAGACAGATGACTGTCTGTGTAGATAAAGATCCAGTATGTCCGATTTAAGATTGCTGACCGTTATGTTCTCTAGGAGAGAAGCCGCCATTATAGGAGTCTGGTGGCGGCTCTCATAGAGAACACAGGAGTGCTTTGCCGAACAAGCGCTACTGCCTATGGGAGAGTCCTACGAAATAGTCGGCCGCTATCTAAAGTGAATAGGGGGGCTTCAGACTTGAGCCCCCCACATACACATTAAACTAATGTTGGCTGAACCAATAAAGTAATGTATATGAGATCATTCCAACTCTCCAGGTATGGATTGCACAGCAGAATAGATGGATACAGTCTGCTGGATTTCCAATGGCCGACCCTTTTGTTCTCCTGGAGTCTGATAGTGGCTCTCTCATAGAAAACACATGAGCGATCGGCCTATGTATGGGAGAAGTCAGAGGAGATAGCAGTAGGCTGTTCCAGTTTTCTAATGTGAATGGGACTTAGGAGACATTTTCTTAAGACCCCGTCTCACATAGCGAGATCGCTACAGAGATCGCTGCTAAACAGAGATCTCAGCAGCGATCTCGCTATGTCTGACACGTACCAGCGATCAGGCCCCTGCTGTGAATTGCTGGTCATGTCAGAAATGCCAGGACTTTTTTTTGATCGCTGGTCTCCTGCTGGCCAGCACACATCGCTGCATGTGACAGGCAGGAGACCAGCGATATCCTGGTAACCAAGGTAAACATCGGGTTTCCAGGCGCGGGGCTGTGCCTGGAAACCTGACGTGTACCTTGGATACCAGCACGCTGCTGCAGGGGGCTGGTATCCAACATACACTGCCGGTAACTAGGCGATGTTACCCGCAGTGTCGCTGTCCTGATCGCTGCCTGTTTGGCAGCTCAGCAGCGATCATGTAGCGACACACCTGCGATCCTGATCGTTGTTGGGATCGCTGGTGTGTCGCTATGTGAGACGGAGCCTTTAGATTCCCATACACATATACCTTAATGAAGATAATTAATCACGTGGCAGCAAATTTGTGGTTGTGAAACGGAACATCTAATGGTTGTATGATTAGTGAAGTGTATTGTTTGGGTTCTGTGTGACAATATTATGTATACACTGTAAATTGTAATTGGACATTGTATGGTGGTACTATATCAGCAGTGTATGTTGGTATTATTTATATGTATCCCAATGGGTAATTGACTTGTACTAAGAGATATAAATGTATATCTGTTTTGCTCCAAATTTATTCTGCAGCAGGACAATGACCCTAAACATGCAGCCAGTGTCATTAAGAACTATCTCCAGTGTAAAGATGAACAAGGAGTCCTGGGAGTGATGATCACGATATCTCGATATCATCAAGTCTGTCTGTGATTACATGAATCTACAGAAGGATCTGCAGAAGCGACATCCACAGATCTGTAGTTAGTTCTCCAAGATGTTTGGAACAACCTCCTTGTTGAATTCCTTCAAAAACTGTGTGCAAGGGACAAGTACTTAGAAGACCTGATGGTTTGATGTGGTTTTGAAGACAAAGGGTGGTCACAATAAATATTGATTTGATTTAGATTTTTCTTTTGTTTGCTCTCTTTGTAATCTTGTAAAAGGATGAACAGGAATAGTGTTGCAGGTTCGAGATGAGCTCTGGGACCAGAACTATCGAGGCTGTCACCCCTGTTGCTGGGGGACGACTTGTCTGCATGGGAAGGGCCTGAACACCTGACAGAAGGGGACATGGGGGAGATAAAGGGGACTGAGGGTGGGAACAAGAGAGACTTGGCGGGAAGGCGACTACAGAGTAGGACGAAGGTTGACTCCCTCTCCTCTCCTCAGATTATTACCGCCACTGACGCCACCTCATTACGGACTGACTCACCCTCTCAGCCATTACCAAGTGTCCTTCCACATACTCCATCCATTACCATAACAGACGCTCCTCATTTTACTGAGCTGTGTGAGTCAGTGCGAGGCCTTCCTTCTCCTGCAGCCTGCATGGCGGCGTGCTTCCAGTATTCCACATCACGCCTGAAGAATCAACAGAAGGAACTTCATCCACTCAGCAACGGACCAAAGACATACAGACCCGGATACTTCGGCACGGTCAGGAGACAGTGCATCTC
>VIAB01040538.1:0-11178 GCA_009801035.1 Oophaga pumilio
CTCTGCTCAGAAACCATCTCTAGCACATTCATAACAGGCATCTGAGTGTGATCCGGTTTTCACAGACAGACTGAATGTAGAAGGTGGAGAAACTTTTTTTTAAATCTCCACATCCAAGAAAAACAGATTCCACTCTGATCAAACTCTGATCAAATTCTGGTTAGCATAGTCGGACCATTTGTTTTGGATGAAGAGAAAATGATCATCTGCCCTGAGGATGGTTTTACACACAATTTGAAAAATGGCAGGGCAGATTTTTCATGCAGTTTCTGGAGCCAAAGCCAGAAGTAGAGTTAAATGGAATGGAGAAACATGACTATATCTAGAAAAGAAGTCCATCTTACCCCATTGTTGGATTTTAAGAATCCTCAATGTGGTAGAGAAATGTTTCGGATAAAATAATTTCACCATTTTATTTCAGCATCATTAGAATTATTCCAAGTACAATTACATCCAAGCAAAAGAATTATAATACCCTATGTGTTTCAGATACATTACTGTCCTTAAAGAAGTTGTCCACTACTTGGACAGCTTCTTCTCATACCCCTTGCTAGACCCAAATAAAATAATAAAGCTTATGCACACCTCCCGTGCTGGCGCCGTTCTCGCGGTGTCAGCAGTGGCTCTCCCGGGGCTCTCATGCATTATTGCGACACGTGACGCTGGCGAACAATCAGTGCTGGGATCACTGTCTCTGCCTCATGTGAAATTGAGCCAGATAAGGAAGTCCAAGATCAGCTGTCTCCCGGACTTCCTCTTCATGTTTGATTCATCTAAAGGCGGAGCCAGTGACAGCAGCGCTGATTGGGTGCTGGCGTCATATGTCACAACACCGCACCAGAGCTCAGGAGAAAACGCGCCCAACACAGCGGAAACGGCGCCGGCAAGGGAGGCGAGAGCAGGCTTTATTATTTTATGGGGGACAAACATTTTGATTAAGAAATTGTTGTCCAAGTAGTGGACAACCCCTTTAATCATTCTATGCTTCAATAGAATTGTACCTGGAACAATTTTATTGATACCAAAATAAAGTTGAGGAATTATTTTAAATGGTTGGCATTTCTCTATTTCCTAAGCAGAAATAAATAAATGTCTCTTTGCATTATTGACTTTTGGCTTTGGCTCAAAACATATAAAAAAAACCTACATTCCTAAAGGGTACATGCAGACTACACAGATTTCACATAGGTAAGGTGCTACATTGATAGGAATGGGACATCATAGCATTTTGACTATAGAGGGGAAAATTATGCTGTTTAAACTGAGGTCCATTAGAAATGTTTTCACGTAAGGTAGTGTTTGGCTTTATTCACACATTGAGCAGACATGCAACATGTATGATTTCTTCATGCTGTCCATTTGAAATATAGACCCGTTCAATTGGACAGATGAGTTCAGTCCTCAAATCGGAACAAGGTAACATGCCTCTGCAATGAAAAAAAAAATCCAGACCCAGAAGCATCAAAACTGATATTTTGCAAGCGAGTCTTGATGAACCATGTGTTGGAAGAATATGTGTCAAATTCATTAATAGGCGTGTGTCCCTTAATTAATTTGGTTCATTTTCAGCAGTTGTACGCATCACAAGAAATGGACCCTCATCAAGGAGCACAATATATTTTTGTTGTAATTTCCACTGTTTTTTGCATAAATTATAGTTCGTTTTTCAGCTGTGTTTGGCCACACCCCATCCCAGCAAGGCTCTGCCCACTTTTTAAAATGTTGGCGGAGATGGTACATGAATGGTGAAAAAACACCAAAACTCACTTTGTACAAACTGTTTGATGACTTGGGTCCGTAGACTATAATGTGTCTTTTTAAAAGGTAGCACACATGCGGCAAAAACGAAAGTGTGAATTAGGCCTCTTTCACACTTCAGTCGTTTGGCGTCAGTTAAAATCCGCCAAAGTGTGAAAAAAGCGGATCTGCCAGAAAAGTGGAAAAACGGATGCAAACGGATCAGTTTTCAGACGGATCCGTTATGAACTTTTCAACCCGGAAAATGTATTGTACGCATGCCTGGCATGGATGAGAGAGAGAGAGAGTGAGAGAGACCCCGGACAGTGTTCTTAGCATTTTCACAGTGATCCGCTGGCGGATTCCGTCAAAAACGGATAAAGGCGGATCCGCCACCCATAGGCGCCCATTATGCAAAACGGCGGACGCGGCGGGTCCGTCATAGTCCGCCATTTTGACGCACACAAAAAACGTTGCATTGGACGTTTTCCAAAAAAAGCGGATGCCAAATTTATGACGCTGGCAGATTCCATCAAAAAACGGATCAAACGGACGACTATCCGTCAAAATCCGTCAATAATGCAAGTCAATGTGAAAAAAGCGGATCCGCCAAAAAAAAATGGCGGATCTGTTTTTCACAATTTGCCGGATTTTGACTGACGTCGCACGACTGAAGTGTGAAAGAGGCCTTAGGCCTAAAGTAAAAACATGCCTGCCAATAGACTTTATTCATAGTTATACAGGAACATCGTAAGCCCTCATTAACACTTGTGTATTTTGGTCAGTATTTCTAGGTCAAAACCAAGGATAGGACCGACAGAAAAAATATTATCACCTCCTTTGTGTTCATATACAATTTCTTCTGTGTCTATAAGTTCAAGCAGGGGTTTAGAAGAGAACCTCATAATTCATGCTGCCAGAACCACAGGCAGCATGAATTAAACATATTCTCCCTCATAACCAGGGTGAAAAATACAGAAGTGGTGACGTGTTTCTATTATACTTCTCCTCTGATTTATCCACAAATACTGATGTAAAGCACTGACCAAATACTGAACGTGTGAAAGTGACCTAAAGTGAAATTGGGCACAAGTTTGTGAACTAAGCTTCTATGTGACTTTTTGATATAATTATTAATTAACACTTTTCTTGGAGTGATCTTTTAAGTAAACGGCACTGTTTAGGTTTTACGCTTACAGGAATATGATTTATTTCAACTCGGCAGTGTCAACGCCTCTACGTAGCCACTGGCTGCTCCTAATAGCTTCATGACATTATCAAAATAAAAGCCACACATAATATTTTTGCTTAGGGCTAACAATTACCATTGTGTCTGATCAGTGTAGAGAAAAAAAAAGAACGAAAAGAAAAATAGAGTACCCCATGGCAAATAAAGGAAAAATTTGTTTTCAAGGTATCTATCTGTTACTGACTATAATCTAGCAAGTAAATGTAAAATGCGCAGTCAAAGTGTGACCTTGGGCAAAGCTCGAAATGCAGATGATGTCTGGAGTTATAAAGATCTGTTTGACCCCTAAGTTTAGTTTACCTGAAGGTGCCATTCCCTAGCTTGTACTGTTCTGTAATAGACCACAACTGAAGGCTGTATTTAGCGTGGCAGCGCGGCATCAGGGCAGCAGCAACGCGATAGTAAGCTATCCAGAATTTCTTCACCTGACAACCACTACTGTTGGTAACTGGGAGTATTTGCCAATCAGAGTACGTTCATATATGGCATTTTTGCAGCATTTTTTTCAGCAGCCAAAACCTTCACTCTTTGCAGTAAAAATGCTGCCTATAAAATGCATCAAATAGCTGCATTTTTGCTGCATTTTTCAATCAGATTACATGTGTGATTTGTCTATAGTAAATGTTAATAAATTAGTTTTACAATGTTATAATGGAAAGCGGCCATAAAGATAAGCAAGTAATAGCACATAACAAAATAGCCTAAATACACCACCCCGTTCCGGATGCTTGTTGATCCTCCTACCTGTGACTTGCAGGAGAAAATCATCTTGTGTCTGGCTGCTTTCCCTTTATTGCTAATGTGAAAGGCTTTGTGGAGAGGAAGATTGCATAGGTTCACATTAAACTTTTTTAGAAAAGACGGGGAATATTGATTTGTGTCCCCTCCAATCATGGGCCAAATGATTACACATAGCAATTATTGCATAGATATTAACTGTTATATTTCAGGTATTAACTAGATGGGATATTATACTGTAAAAAATGAATATTAAACAGAAAAAACGCATATACAGTCATGGCCAAAAGTTTTGAGAATGACACAAATATTATATTTTCACATGATCTGCTGCCCTCTGGTTTTTATGTGTGTTTGACAGATGTTTTTATCACAGACAGAAATATAATAATTGCAAACATATGAGTAACAAAAGCTTATATTGACAGTTAGAATGAGTTAATTCAGCAAGTCAATATTTGCAGTGTTGACCCTTCTTCTTCAGGACCTCTGCAATTCTCCCTGGCATGCTCTCAATCAACTTCTGGACCAAATCCTGACTGATAGCAGTCCATTCTTGCACAATCAATGCTTCCATTTTGTCAGAATTTTTAGGTTTTTGTTTGTCCACCCATCTCTTGATGATTGACCACAAGTTCTCAATGGGATTAAGATCTGGGGAGTTTCCAGGCCATGGACCCAAAATCTCTATGTTTTGTTCCCTGAGCCATCTAGTTATCACCTTTGCTTTATGGCAAGGTGCTCCATCATGCTGGAAAAGGCATTGTTGATTGCTAAACTGCTCTTGGAGGGTTGGGAGAAGTTGCTCTTGGAGGACATTCTGCTACCATTCTTTATTTATGGCTGTGTTTTTAGGCAAGACTGTGAGAGAGCCGATTCCCTTGGCTGAGAAGCAACCCCACACATGAATGGTTTCAGGATGCTTAACAGTTGGCATGAGACAAGACTGGTGGTAGCGCTCACCTTGTCTTCTCCGAATGAGGCGTTTTCCTGATGTCCCAAACAATCGAAAAGGGGATTCATCAGAGAAAATAACTTTACCCTAGTCCTCAGCAGTCCACTGCCTGTACCTTTTGCAGAATATTAGTCTGTCCATGATGTTTTTTCTGGAGAGAAGTGGCTTCTTTGCTGCCCTCCTTGAGACCAGGCCTTGCTCCAAGAGTCTCCGCCTCACAGTGCGTGCAGATGCACTCACACCTGCCTGCTGCCATTCCTGAGCAAGCTCTGCACTGCTGGTAGCCCGATCCCGCAGCTGAAACACTTTTAAGAGATGGTCCTGGCGCTTGCTGGTCTTTCTAGGGCGCCATGAAGCCTTTTTGGCAACAATGGAACCTCTCTCCTTGAAGTTCTTGATGATGCGATAGATTGTTGACTGAGGTGAAATCTTTCTATCTGCGATACTCTTCCCTGTTAGGCCATTTTTGTGGATTGCAATGATGACTGCACGTGTTTCTTTAGAGATAACCATGGTTAACAGAAGAGAAACAATGATGCCACGCACCAGCCTCCTTTTAAAGTGTCCAGTGGTGTCATTCTTACTTAATCATGACAGATTGATCTCCAGCCATGTCCTCATCAACACCCACACCTGTGTTAATGGAGCAATCACTGAAAAGAGGTTAGCTGGTCCTTTTAAGGCAGGGCTGCAATGATGTTGAAATGTGTTTTGGGGGATAAAGTTCATTTTCTAGCCAAATATTGACTTTGCAAGTAATTGCTGTTAAGCTGATCACTCTTTATAACATTCTGGAGTATATGCAAATTGCCTTTAGAAAAAGTGAAGCAGTAGACTTTGTAAAAATTAATATTTGTGTCATTCTCAAAACTTTTGGCCATGACTGTACATCTGTAATACATAGTAACTTGCAAAAGTATTCAACCCCTCCTCATATTGGATTTTTACCTTGTGTGTTACATTACAACCTGTGTTTAAATATTTTTGTATTCTGATTTGTATGCGATGCATCAGCACTAAATAGTCTAAGTTGGTGAAGTGAAGTAAGAGTAAGTAAGAATAAGCAGAAATTAAATTTATGGGATCAGATAACTAAAAATTGGCATGTGCATATGTAATCAACGTTTTTGCTATGAAGCTATAAAAATTTCTGGTGCAAGCAATTATCTTCATAAGTCATATGTTTAGTGAAAGGAAATCAACCTGTGTACAATCTAAATGTTACATGATCTGTCAGTATATACACACCTTTTCTGAAAAGCCACAGAGGCTGCAACACCATGAAGCCCAGACAAATCTTTAAACAAGTCAAGGACTAAGTTGTTGAGAAGTACAAGTCATGATCTCTGATGATCCCCCAGAACACCATCAAATCCATTATCATCTAATGGAAAGAACATGGTAGCACAAGAAACCTTACAAGAGAAGGCCACCCACCAAAAATCTCAGCCCGGGCAAGGAGGGCATTAATCAGAGAGGCAGTACAGAGACCAGAGGCTGGAGTATCTGTCTATACAAACACAATAAGCCGTACACTTCATAGAGGTTGCCTTTCTGGAACAGCTATTACTTACACACAAAAATTGTAAGGATCATTTTGAGTTTGCCAAAAGACATGTGGGAGACTCCCCAAATGTATGGGGGAAGGTGCTGTGGTCAGATGAGACCAAAATTGAACTTTTTGGCCACCAACGTAAATGCTATTGCTGGCGACAAACCAACGTAGCTCTCACCCAAAGAACACCATCCTGTGAAACATGGTGGTGGCAGCATCATGCTGAGGGGATGTTTTTCGGCAGCAGGCACAGGAAAAAGTCGAGGGAAAGATAGATGGTGTGAAATACATGAGAATATTCTTGTGCAAAACCTGTTTTAGTCTGTCAGTGATTTGAGACTGGGAGGTTCACTTTCCAACAAGACAATGACCCAAAGCATACCGCTAAAGCAACACTCGAGTGGTTTAAGGGAAAATGTGTAAATGTTTTGGCGTGGCCTAGTCACAGTCCATACCTTAATCCAATTGCAAATCTGTGGTCAGAGTTTAAGATTTGCTGTTCACCAGAGGAAACCATCTAAGTTAAAGGAGCTGGAGCTGTTTTGCCTTGCGGAATGGACAAAAATTCCTGTTGCAAGATGTGGAAAGCTCCTAGAGACTTATCTAAAGCAACTTGCAGCTGTAATTGCCACAAAAGGAGACTCTACAAAGTACTTACTTTAAGGGGGTAAATAGTTATGCACACTGACGTGTTCAGTTATTTTGTCCTATTTTCTTCACAATAAAAAGAAGACCAAATGTTCTCAGTTGCAGGCATGTTCTTTACAAGTTCCAGGTTGTGAAGTAGCAAAATATGAAAAATTTGAAGTGGACTGAATACTTTTGTAAGTCAATATATATTGTATTAGTGTGCAAGACAAAAAATGTATGTAACTTGAAAGGTTTATATAAAATATTTCCCTTGATTGTTGTCCATTACAACCCCCTGCAGTAAAATATAATAGAGGTAAGTTTATGCTATGTGACATATGAACATTTTGTAAATCTGAACTATTTACAGTTGCTTGCAAATTTGTTGCAAAGAAGCTGCTTCTAAAAATAAGTAATAAAAAGATCAGAATTCACCGAGAGCTTAAAATAACACCTATGTTTCTGTAACATACGGTAATTATTTAGAGCTGTGACATCATAGCCTTCAATAACACAATTACATGGTGGGAAGAAAATTAATTTCAATTCTTTCAATTGTAAAAGAAAGTTTCTTTGATATACAGTAATGCAAGTTTTCTCAAGGTTAACTTCATTCTGACGCACATATACTGTATATATAGAAAAAGAGCAGCACTGTATTTTCAGCGATAGTGTGAAGACCTCAGGAACCAACCTAGGGCTCGTTTACATTGCATGACCGTTGATCAGCAGCATTCAATAGTGTGTTTAGACCGTCCAACTGGGCTTCCGATGGGCACAAAACAATTTTTGTTATATTGTCCTGTGAACAAAATACTGTCATTGTTCTCAGCAGCAATTGTTCTCTTTATGTAGGATGATATACTGCTGAGAATGAATTTAGCTTCTTCACCACTTGCACCTTACATGTAAGGCACAAGTCGGAAGCAGGCGTATGGAGCGGGCTTGGGGAGTGAGCCATCAGGTCACGGCTTTATGTTATCGCAAAGATCTGCCTCTAACAATTGCGGATAAAGTGGAGCTCCAACTGCAATTGTAACCTATTAAATACCGCTGTCAATCTCTGACAGCGGCTCTTAACACTCTCTTGGGAGTGCCCATTGGCATGCCCGTGATGTGATCCTGGGTCACCAAATGGTTGCGATGATGGCAGGGGGTCTGGTGAAGACCTTTCTGGCCTGTGGACGGGCTTCAAAGGAGACCACGATTTTGACTATATGCAGCGATGCTGTGGCAAATGTCAAGTGTATCCCAAAATGGTATCAATAAAACATTGTCTTCCTCCATAAAAAATATACCATCACTGTGTTAGGGTT
Source organism: Oophaga pumilio (assembly GCA_009801035.1). Classification (NCBI taxonomy): domain Eukaryota; kingdom Metazoa; phylum Chordata; class Amphibia; order Anura; family Dendrobatidae; genus Oophaga; species Oophaga pumilio. Next base: position 8,181 of record VIAB01040538.1, read on the forward strand.
TGCGGATTGCACCAAATATAAATTATGATAAGGTGCGATCGCGACCTGTGGTCCACCGTGCGGTGATGGAGAGACTGCAGCTACTAGACAATGGCGCAGCAAAGCTGCGAGCAAGCACCATAAACACACCGAGTTAAATGTCACTCGGTGTGAACAGAGTGCAAAGTACCAGACTCTGTTACTGCACAGAGCCGTATCAAACTGAGAGCACTCTAAGCTGTGCCCTGTTAAATGTCACAGGTGCACAGTAGTAATGACGCTAGTTGGGGTCCCTATAGCTCACCCCCCACTATGCTGGTGATTGAGCCTACCCTGTCACACGGTTTGTGTAACTCGCACATGCGACGAAGTCGCCCACTGCAGGTGCTAAGCTCAAGCTGGAGTTCCCACCCTACACTGCCTAACGGGAACCACATTCGCAGTGTCAGTAGCAGCACAGTGAATACAGGGTGTTAACTGTCCAACCTACTAACTCACAGCAAATGCAAGTGATCTTAGCACCCTGACGGGCGCCCCAAAGATCCTTTTATAGATTGTGCCTAAGTCCAGTCAGACAGGACCTTGCTTGCTGGTCAATCCTGAGCCGGCACAGGACCTGAGCAGCTGATGACCAACCACGAATGAGAGGTCGCCACTCGCCACCTCATGAGCATGCACAGTAGGGTGATTCGCGGACTTAGCCTCCGGAACGTCTGCTCGTCGCTGCCTATTGCTAGTTACTATGGCAGTAGCTGGAGAACCAGCAGTAACAAAGCACACAGTACGAGTCTGAGCAAGACGCTGAGACAGACGTCTTTGCTGTGCAGGCTCCACTGTGGTCGAAGAAGAATGGGAGACCACAGAAGAAGATAAGGCTTGGGATCTACCCTGTGCAGAGGGAGAATCCCGATGCCTAACATTACCCCCCTCCTAGTGCCCCCCCGGCGGGCCTCGCTAAGCTCGAAGGCTGCAATAATCTTGGGGGCACGAATGTGCTCAACCGTCTCCCAGGACCTATCCTCCGGTCCATGACCCTTCCAATCAACACCAAAATATTTTTTTGCCATACACCACCTTGGAACCAACAATCACATGCACCTCAAAAATCGTCCGAAGACGTACCCGAAGTCTCAGCAGAAGACTCAGAAAACCAAGACATGTGAACTGGTTTAAGGCTATGTGCACACGTTGCGCAAATGCTCCGTAATTTTGTGGAGCATTTGCGCAACTACCCGCCATGGGTAAAACGCATGCATAATTAGTATGCATTTTCCCACAAAACACAAGCATTTTGCAAGCGTTTTTAGATTTCAGAATGCTAGCCTTTTCCAAGCGATCTGTAGCATCGCTTGGAAAACTGATTGACAGATTGGTCACACTTGTCAAGCATAGTGCTGACAAGTGTGACCAACTGTTTAATAATGAGTAATGTAAAAAAAAATAAAAATTATTGATATTATCAACTTCCGGCGGCCCCCGGAGTCTTCCCGCTCCTCAGGGACGCTGCCGTGAAGTTCCGTTCCCAGGGATGCATTGCGAGAATGACCTTTGTGACGTCACGGTCACTCGACCGCGACGTCACAAAGGTCATTCTCACAATGCATCCCTAGGAACGGAAGATATTGGCAGCGTGGCTGAGAGGCGGGATGGCTCCGGGGGCCGCAGGAAGGTGAGAATATCAATATTTTTTATTTTAGTTCTACTTTTGACAGGAATATGGTACCCAGGGCTTGGAGGAGAGTCTCCTCTCCTCCAGACCCGGGGTACCAAGTGCACATGAAGTGCTGACTTAACGCATGGCAGGCATAGCCACGTGCATGAAGTGAGCGTTTCAATTCAATCCTATGGTGGCATAATCGCCGCAATTACGCAAAAAGAATGGACATGCTGCTTATTTTTGTGCAAAGCGATTACGCTCCACAAAAATACGCAGCATGTGCACAGCAATTCAAAATCCCATAGGATTGCATGGGATGTGTTTTGTACCATTTTTTAAGCGATTACGCCACGTTTAAAAGCGGCAAAAACGCTTAAAAAATGCTACGTGTGCACATAGCCTAAGGAGGGAGACGTGAAAGGTGTCAGTAATATTCAGAAGCGGCGGAAGGGACAGGGGATAAACTACAGGGTTTACCTGCTCAAGGACTTTGAAATAACCTAAATAGCGGGGAGCAAACTTGGTGGACTCTATGCGCAGCTTGATATTATGAGCAGAGAGCCACACTAAGTTGCCGGGCGTGAAGACATCAGTGGGATGGCGATGCGCGTCACCAGAAACCCTTATTCTCTCATTTGAGGCCCTAATGGCATCCTGCGTGCATTCCCAGATGTCACGAACCTCCACAGCCCAGTCTACCACCCTAGAGTTGGAAGGCGACATGGGCATGGGAATGGCAACCTGCGGATGCTGACCGTAATTGAGGAGAAACGGAGTCTGCCCTGTGGAATTGGCGACAGCATTGTTAAGGGCAAACTCTGCCCATGGCAGTAAGGATGCCCAGTCATCATGCCTGGCAGAGACAAAATGCCGAAGGTACGTGACCAGAGTCTGATTGGCCCTCTCTACCAACCCATTCTTCTAGGGATGATATGCTGAAGAGAGATTAAGCTCAATACTGAGTAGCCTACAGAGAAACGAACTGATGACCCCGGTCACTGACTTTCTTGTCAGGCATCCCGTGAAGACGGAAGACGTGCTTTACAAACAGCACAGCCAAAGCCCATGCAGACGGTACGCGCGGAAGAGTAACAAGCTGAATCATCTTGGAGAAATGGTCGGTGACTACCCAGATGACAGTATTGTTATGGGACTTGGGCAAGCCCACAATGAAGTCCATCCCAACCATTTCCCAGGGCCTATCTGCCACCGGCAGAGGGTTTTTGTAAGCATGCGGGCCTCTGCCGAGAAGGGCGATTCTGGGAACAAGAAACACGTGCCAGAACATAGTCCCTAATGTCACGCGCCATCCGCGGCCACCTGTTGTGAATGTTCTAGAAATGAATTCTGAGCAGAAGCTCC
>VIAB01040550.1:996-11957 GCA_009801035.1 Oophaga pumilio
AAAAAAAAAGTCACATTGAAAAACTGTAATGTAAAAGGCTGCTGGAGTGTTTCCACAATTCTACTACCCCGCTCACATTTATTTGGATTCTGTCACATTGGTGGATGATGCTATTTTTTTTGTATCAGCAAATGAAGTAAAAAATATAAAAGATGCCACTTTTAATTATAACATATTTAAAATTCAATTGCTAGAAAATAAATATCTTCATCTTTAAATTGCATCAATATAATTTCCACGGACGGAAATGTGAAATTTTATGGTGCATTAGTCTTAATTTTGTTTTTCTCCGCAGACTAATTTGGGTAGATTTTATATTTAATAGGTACGAGTCCCAATCAGTAGGTGGTTACAGTAGATTGAATCTGCCAAGTGCTGTCAGCATGGTAACTAATATTATCTCGCTGAATTTTCGAGCTTCGATTTTATTCCAGCAGGCACAGCTAGAGACAAAAAAGCCGGAGGGCATATTAGCTTCTGCCAATATAGGTGCCACCACCCAACGTAGCTGATGGGTTAGAGTAGAGCGATGGAGAATGAGATGGCATCACAAGTCCCTGCAGAGTTTTGATTCATTGGTGTTCTTGTGTTTTGATGGTGTGTGTGTGCATGCATCTGCGCCTCGTGCTCAATGTATGCAGCTTGCTGCACAGTGGGAGCACAGACATACAAGTCAGCCCGTGTAACAGATGCAAGGTTCCCATGCTCTAGTCCACTTGGGACCAGACACTGTAAAGCAGATATAAATCACATGAAACTTGCTGTCATTTCTCGACTTTGCTTTCGAGTCATCAGACGCCGCCGTCTGAATGGCTGGAGTTGTGGTAGTTTTTAAATGAAGTCTGGGAGACTGGCATCAGCAGCACTGGCTAATTTTTAGCTAATACCTTAGCGACTTCAGCGTTCGCATCTGGCCGGTGTGTTCATGCTGGGTATGATTATAATATGCTGCTGCTTTTTCCCAAGCAGGAAGCTGGGGCACTGCTACTGACAGACTAAACAGAGGCTTGTTCCAAACACAACAGCACATTACAGCCAGCGAAGGGTCTGCGGTGCGGGACTTCTCCCAAGGCATAAAGAAAAAAAAATGTGTTAACTGTGCTAACAGTGCCAAGTAATATGCTTCGTTAAAAATTTAATCACCTGCAAGTGCAAAACAAGTGCAAAACAATCATGTTGTAATTAGCACAGCAATTAACACCTCCCTTTTTTGATAGCACATGCATCCTTGGAAGTGCATGATTGCAAGTGTTTATGCTTCTGACAGCCAGACTTTCGTATAGAGAGACGGAGAAATGGCTTGAATAGATTTTGGGGGGCTTTGAAGGAAATTACGGATGCCACATGAACAAGTCTAAAATGAAAATCATTAGCAAAACACATTATAATATATAGCAAGATAAAGACATGATAGTATAGAGCTAGATATCGCAGCAGTAAGTTTTATTTAAATCTCTGATCCGATGAGCAAGTATGTGAAATATTTGGTTGAGTCTTTCCCCTGTCAAATGTCAAGTCGCATTAACAATACAAAGAGAAGTATCTGAACATAATCTGAATGATCTGAAATGTCACGCAACAGCGCTGAACTGAACATTGTCGACACTAAAGGTTCCCAGAACTTTCAATAGTATTTGACTGCTCTTCTTCAAGATCTCATTTTTTTTTGTTTAACCCCTTCATGTACATAAACTTCGAAATCAATTTGTTATATTTTTTAATTAGCTTATAGAAATCTCTGTCTTTAGTAAATGTGACCCATCACAAAATAATAGATGTAAATGCTGATTATGCGATTAACTGGGATGAAGGTTGGGCAGCACGGTGGTTCAGTGGTTAGCACTGTTGCTTTGTAGCGCTGGGGTTCCAATCCCACTAAGGACAATATCTACAAAGAGCTTGTATGTTCTCTCTGTGTTTGTGTGGGTTTCCTCCATGTTCTTCAGTTTCCTACTACACTCCAAAGACATAGTGATAGAGAAGCGAGATTGTGAGCCCCAATGGGGACAATGATAATAATATATGTAAAGTGCTGCAGAATATGATGGCACTATATAAGCAAAGCATAATAAATAATAATAATAATGGAATATAGAGTAGTAAATGTCAATCTATTACTTGTTTAGATATTTATAAACACGTACACATATATTGTTCATGGATATTTTGATCTTTTGTTGCAGTTTTTGTTCTTAAAACAACTAGGCCTCTACACACAGTAAAACCTGGTGTGACAAAGCCACTGGCAAAATACTGGTGTGGAGATATGTATCACTACGGTTGTTAGCTTCAATGATATGAACCTAGGAAAATGCTCCAGCACACTAAGTGCTGAGAGGTTAATCTGCCATGTTTAGGACTAAGTTGAGGGAACAGTTGTACAGTGGATGGTGTCCAGAGGATAAATACACAACCTTCTTGCTCATTCAGTGTTGGGTTCATCTGGAGGTGCAAGCTCCAGAGCTGTGTTTTCATGATAAGGAAAGCTGAACTTTTTTCCTGTTTTTTCCTGAGCGGGTGGATCCCCGCAGCAACGCGGACTGTGCCATGTGTTATGTTTTAGTTTTCCCACTAGATCAGAAAGGTCATGTTTGATTTGCTAATGCTGCACTGATTTATGCAGTACCTTTAATAAACTAGTGGAAGATTTAAAGAGACTACCTTTGTCCACCTCTATGTGCAGCCTAGTCAGCCAATCTACAACAATTGGTGTTAGAAGTACGGGCAAGATCCATAGAAAGCAATTGTGATGGCTGTGACAAACTACATGCCCAGGGTAAAGGTGGCTATAGGAATGGAACAGCGATCAGATTAATGGAGAAGCTGATCAAGCACCTGGTCCAAAGCCAGCAGCACAACCAGCAGCTCCAGCAGCAATTCCAACATGAGATGACTAAACCCCTGATGCAGCAGATCCAATGCAGCAACAGCAGATGGAACTCCTGGAGTGGATGTTGGCAGCAGAGAAACCACCCCTCACCCAATTTCAGGTGATGTCTCATACATCCGAAAGGCGGTAAGATGAGCTATGCAAAAGATTACCCCAAATGATGATTTTGAGGCATTTTTGACTGTTTCAAAGGTTAGAAGGATGAGAGAAGCTGCCACCAGAGCATTGGATGGAGGTACTGGCCCCCTATCTAACTGTGGAGCCCCAAAAGGCTTATTATGACCTGGCCTTACAGGATTCCCAGGAATATGCCAAGTTAAAAACTGAGATATTTGTTCGACCTACTACATCTGGTACAGAAGTGTTTGCAGCCGGAGTCCTCTACCTCAGCCCGGACATTCAATCAAGTTGTTAGGGACAGATTCATTCACTCCCTTCTTAGCATGGTTGCTCAGGGAGACACCTGGAATGCGGACAACCTGGTTGGCCTAGTGGAAAGGTACCAGATGGTCAAAAAGTCCTTAAGGAAACCAAGTGGTGTTGCATTCCTGTACTGGGGTACCCAGAAAGAGATTGACTCTGTAAAGAAGGGTAATAGAGCCACAACTGTGGAGAATCCGATGTCCCTAGGGCCACTGACAAGTTGCCAAAGGCTGCTGCTAAGGACTTAATTTGTTAGAGATGTCATGGTCCGTAGCACATAGCCATCCATTGATCTATGTCCACTGAGCCGATGGAATGCAGCATGGGTGAACAATGTTAGTATTATGCCTATCCAATCTGCAGTGTGGACTTACAGCCCAGTAAAGGGCCACATGCATGTCCTGTGACAATAAATGAGGTATTCGTGTCAGGACTCTTGGACTCGGGAGTTTGGTGACCCTGGTAAGGGCCACACTCCCCCACCAGTTAATCCCCTGAAAAATTGAGGGTATCCGCTGTATTCACAGGTATGCCAAGAACCACCCCATTGCTAGAGTGTCTATAAAAACTAACTGTGGCACTGAGTCCCATGAGGTCAGAGTAGTTAAATACCTGCTACACCCAGTAATAATAGGGTGGGACTTTAGCTTGTTCCGGGACTTATGGTGAAAGGCACAGACACCAAGTTACTCAGAGAGGAGTCGATTTAACCATAAATAATCCCCATTGCAGTCGGAAGCAGAATAGTTCCCCCTGTGTGTCCTTGCGGGAGACGAGGACTAGACAGTGACCTGTGAGGCCAAAATTCCTTAGTTGGCGGTTTCTGGGGGGAATTTTGAGACTGCTCAAATGGATGACCTTACCTTACAAGAGGCAAGGTACAATCTTACTGTGATCAATGGGGTTGCCCAAGAGCCGGGAGCCGACACAAGGTTAACATATTTTGCAGTAAATGAGGATCTGCTATATTGGGTCACTAAACTGAGAGGGGAATTATTAGAGCAGCTGTTATTACCGGAACCCTATAGGCGTAGGGTACTGGGTAGTAGACCTGGTTAATTCTCATGTCTTGGGTTGGAATCTGGGCATAGAAAAACCCCAGGAGTGGGTATTTCAAAGGTTCTACTGGCCCGGGTGTCACCAAGAGATTATTATTTATTGCTGGTCCTGTCCTACATGTCAGCTAACTGCTCCTGTCTCCAATTTCCAAAGTCCTCTGGTGCCATTACCCTTCATAGAGGTCCCATTTGACTGGATGGTCAGGGCCCTTAGTTAAGTCTGCCAGAGAGCACCAATATTTCCTGGTGGTCATGGACTATGCAACACTGTCCCCGGAGGCGGTAACACTAAGAAACTACTCCGCTCAGAGCATAGCTCAAAAGTTAGTTCATATTTTCTCCAGAACAGACCTGCCAAAGGAGATCCTGATGGACCAAGGAACGCCATTGATGCCTAAGGTAATGAGAGAGATATATAAGTCTCTCCAGATTACATAACTCAGGATGTCTGTGTACCATCCGCAGATGGACGGCCCAGTGAAGAGGTTCAATAAGTACTTGAAGTTCATGCTTAAAATGGTGGTGGAAAGGGATGGCTGAGACTGGGATTGCCTACTCCCTTCTCTATTAGGGAAGTTCCACAGACCACCCCGTTCAAGTTGTTATACAGACTGCACGCTTGGGGACTTCTGGATATTGTGAAAGAAACCTTGGAAACAGGGGTTACAACACACTAAAGTATCATTGAGCATGTGGCCCAGATGCAGGACAGGATTGCAAGGGTGTCGCTGATCGTGAAGGAGAGATTCCTTCAAGCACATGAGTTCCAGGCAAGGGTATATATTGATCGCTGAGGCTGAGACAGTTTAACCCTGGAGACCGAGTGTTGGCGTTTATCCACATGGTTGAAAGTAAATTTTTGCCCAAGTCACAGGGTCCATATGAGGTATATGAAAAGCTGAATGACATCAACTACAAGGTCCACCAAGGGAAAAGAAAGCCGCACCAAGTGTACCACATCAACCTGCTTAAACCATGGTGAGACAGGCAACCAGTGGAAGCTACGTGCCTGGGGACAATCCTGATGCCAAGTTCATAGATGTCACAATGACAGAGACACTGTCACCAGCCCAAAAACAAAAGTGCAGAGAACTGCTTCAGTGGTACCAAGGCATGTTTTTGAAGTTGCCAAATGTACGCAAGTTGTTGAGCATGAAATCCTGACAAAACCAAAAGCCGTATAGAATACCCAAAGCCCTCTGCGAGGTGATTTTGAAGGAGGTGAGGAGAATGTTGAGCCTGGGTGTAATCGAGTAGTCAAAGAGCGGCTAGTCCAGCTCCATTGTACTCATGCCGAAGCCTGAACAAGAATGGCGTTTCTGCAATCACTACAGGAAACCAAATTAGGTGTTTATCCAATGCCCCATATCGATGAACTCATAGAGAGGCTAGGGTAAGCCAGATACATCACCATCCTGGACCTGACAAAAGGTTACTGGCAAATCCTTTTTTCTCAAAGTGTCAAGGAGAAGGCGGCCTTTCCTACACCTGACAGTTGCTTCCAGTAGACCAGAATGCCATTTGGGGTGCAAGAAGCCATAGCTACCTTTCAGAGGGCCATGGATCGGATCATAGCCCCTCACAAAAAGTACACCACAGCTTACCTTGACAATATCGTAATATTCAGCCCGGATTTGGGAAGTCAATTGCAGAAGGTCCAGGCCATGCTGGATCTGTTGATGGTGAGGTTTACAATAAACCCAATAAGTGCGCCATGGGGAAAGAGGAGGCAAAAACTTGGGCTACATCATTGGAAGAGGCGATATCAAACCACAAGGGAATAAGTTGGAGGCAAGCCAAAATTGGCAGCAGGATTCGCAGCAGCCGATCTGGGACACTGTTTGTGGTGTGCTGGAAAGGAAGCAGGAGTGGGATTCAGCACAGTGAGATGGCCAGTGAAAGAAACACATATTGAAAGGAGTCCTGGAAAGGTGTATCCCAAACTTCCTGGGAGTTTGCTGAGCCCCTCACCTGGAGGACACTGTACCAAGCGGGCATCTGTGCGCACCAGAACTGTGAGTAAAGCCTTGGAAACTGCAACTGACTGTCTCATCAAGTTCTTCATGCGACGCACACTCCACTCTGCTACATCTCCCAGCACCATCATTATTCTCTATAACATCTTTCTGCCCTGAGACAACCAGCTCCATCTGTGGGAAGCTATTTTAACTCTGCTGCATCATACCATCAGTCTCAGAGGATCGGCACCGCAGCGCTGGTCACCTCTGACCATAAACCACAGGTGGCGAAACGAACACTTTACTACAAACTCTATCATCCCCTGTAAATATTCCCCTTTTCATTGGACTCCCAGGGCCACGACCTGGTCACTGCTGCTGTGACACATCCCTTCAAGACACCGGCCCGGTTCAGAGTATCCCACTGCCCTGGCGGGCGATCCAGATGCATCTGGAGGTGCAAGCTCCAGAGCTGTGTTTTCAGAATATGGAAAGCTGAGCTTTTTTGTTGTTTGTTCCTGAGCGGGCATATTCCTGCAGCAACACCTACTGTGTCATAAGTTATGCTTTTGTTTTTCCTTTAGGCCAGAAAGGCTGTGTTTGTTTTTCTAATGCTGCACTGGTTTACGCAGTATTTTTAACCCCTAAGCCTGTTTTCATCTTCCTGACCAGGCCAATTTTTTCTGTTCTGACCACTATCAATTTATGAAGTCATAACTCTTGAACGCTTCAATGGATCCCACTGATTTTGAGAACGTTTTTTCATGACATATTGTACTTCATCATAGTGGTGAAATTTATTTGATATGACTTGGCAAAAATGTTGAAAAATTAGCACTTTTCAAAAGTTTAATTTTTATGCCCTAAAATCAAAGAGTCATGTCACACAAAATAGTTAATAAATAACATTTTATCCATGTCTACTTTATATCAGCACAATTTTTGAAACAATTTTTTTTGTTAGGAAGTTGTTAGGGTTAAAAGTTGACCTGCGATTTCTCATGTTTACAACAAAATTTACAATACCAAGGGCCCACATTACATTTGAAGTGACTTTGAGGGGCCTATATGACAGAAAATACCCAAAAGTGATGTCATTTTAAAAATTGCACCCATCAAAGTGCTCAAAGCCACATTCAGGAAGTTTATTGACCCTTCAGGAGCGTCACAGGAATTAATGGAATGTGGAAGGAAATAAAAATGTTTTACATTTTTTCACAAAAATGTTCCTTTATACCAAATTTTTTGAACTTTCACAAGGGTAACAGGATAAAATGGCATGCCTATACCCCATATGTGGGGGAAAACTACTGTTTGGGCACACGGCAGAGCTTGGAAGGGAAGGAGCGCCATTTGATTTTTTAAATGTAAAATTTGCATGCATAATTAGCGGATGCCATGTCGCGTTTGGAGAGCCTCTGATGTGCCTAAACAGTGGAAACCCCCCACAAGTAAAACTATTTGGAAACTAGATTCCTCATGGAATTTATCTAGATGTGTATTGAGCACCTTGAAACCCCAGGTGCTTCACAGAAATTTATAACGTTGAGCCGTGAAAATAATAAAATCACATTTTTTCCAAAAAAATGTTTTATAACTTCAAGTTTTGCATTTTCATAAGGGTAACAGAAGATATTGCACCACACAATTTGTTGTGCAATTTCTTCTGAGCATGCCTATACCCCATATGTGGGAGAAAACCACTGTTTGGACACATGGCAGGGCTCGAAAGGGAAGGAGCGCCATTTGACTTTTTGAATGTAAAATTTGCTGGCATTATTAGCCAACACCATGTCACATTTGGAGAGCACATGATGTGCCTAAACAGTGGAAACTCCTGACAAATGACACAAATTAGGAAACTAGATGACTCAGAGAACTTTTCTACATTTGTATTGAGTACCCTGAACCCCAAGGTGCTTCACAGAAATTTATAACGTTAAGCTGTGAAAATAAAAAAAATTTCCCACAAAGATTGTTTTTTACCTACAAATTTTTATTTTCATAAGGGTAACAGGAAAAATTGCACCATAATATTTGATGTAAAATTCTCTTGAGTAGGTCGGGGTCCACTTGCGTCCAACTCGCACCTCAATACCCGGCACTGCCGCCGGCACTCGGACCGGAGCGTTTAGCTGCATAGAAATACATGCAGCTGCACACTCCAGTCCCCAGTGCCGGCTATTGAGGTGCGAGATTCGTGCTAGTTTCTCACAAGTGTGACCACGGCCGTACGCTGATACCCAATATGTGGAGGAAAACTACTGTTTGGGTGCGCAGCAGGGCTTGGAATGAAATGAGCACCATTTGACTTTTTGTGTGTAAAATTTGCTGGAATAATTAGCGAACACCTGGTGCTTCACAGAAGTTTATAACGTTGAGTCATGAAAGTAAAAATAAAATCTCATTTTTCCCACAAAAATGTTTTCTAGCCCCAAATTTTGTATTTTCACAAGGGTAACAAGAGAAAATGGACCCCAAAATTTGTTGTGAAATTTCTACTGAGTAAAACGATACCCCATATAAGGTTGAAAACTACTTTTGAGGCATAGTGCAAAGCTCAGAAGAGAAGGAGCACCATATTACAGTGCATATTTTGCTGCACTGGTTTGAGGGTGCCATGTCAAATTGGCAGAGCCACTGAGTTGCCAGAACAGCAGAATCCCACAAGATTGTGTGCTAGCCCCAAATTTTACATTTTTATACTGGGAAATCGGTAAAAATGGCACCAGAATGTGTCCCACAATTTCTGCTGAATGTAGAAATGTCCTATATACAGTATTGCTGTACAGCACTGCTTAGCCACACGGTGAGACTTGGGAGGAATAGAGCTCTATTTGCCTCTTGGAGCATAGATTTTCCTAGAATAGTTTGCAGACTCCATATACAGAGCCCCTAAGTGCTAGAAAATAAGAATTCCCCCTCAAGTGACCCCATTTTGGAAATTTTACCCTTTTGGGAATTTTTAACCAAATATTTATTATGATTTTATAAGCGTCGGGAATCTATTCAAAACAGTGCCATTACCCCATTATGACGAGAATGCAAAACTGGAGTATTCCTAAAACATTAATGCCATAGAGAAAATGGAGTAACCATAAACCACAGAAAGTAAAATAAAAGATGACATTTTATTGAAAATTCACATAAAACATCAAGTATCAAACAGTAAATTTATGAGGCAAAGGAGGAACACATAGGATCAATCAAAAAATGATATATATGGGAAGAGAAAACATCATGTAACAAAATCCTGTAATAGACCTGATGGAGAAACTCTACATGCATAAAAACAGACGTGGAAGAAAAAACGAAAGAATGCTGGTAACATGTGTGCCAGCATTTGGTAAGTACTATCCAGTTAACCTAGGCATAAGTATAGTGCCCAGGCTTCCACATATGTCCCAAAATGACTACCAGTAGTGTATCATAAATGAAGTCTGCCACTTACCCATATTAAAGTAAAGCTGGAAGTCCCCACACTGACCCAACGTGCTTTTCGCTACCACTTTCTCAAGGGGAGCACCTCCCTTTCTTTCCTTTTTTCTTCCACGTCCGTTTTTATGCATGTGGAGTTTCTCCATCAATGAAACAATAGAAGAAAAAGAAGTAAAAACGTTGCGCACACCCAGATATACATAATAATACTCAAAAGTTATTAACCTGAGAAAGAGGAGAAAGAGAAAGGGGGTATACATACAAATAAAATTAATTAAAACCAAAACAAAAAAAACAGAGTCCTATAGACATATATCTAACAATATATTGCAATACCATAATAAGCACTCCAAAGTGACCAACGAGCTCTGCACATGAATGCCAAAATAGAACCATGCAACATGTAAGTTTTAATAGCACCCTGAATCATCTAGCACAGAATAGTAATAACATGTAAAGCCAAAAGAGGCTAGATATGAATTAAAATCCGTGCTCGGAGATCAAAGATCACACATGGGAATCGGTGTGTGCTCCAAGAAAACTATGTGGAGAAAAGCAGAGCATGCACACAGCACTGGAGCAGTGGTTGCCCAAATAAATCAAAAAGTACATAGCCCAGGTCCTATAATAATGGTAGTAATAAAGTATAAAAAAGGGTATGACAGAGTCATACCTACTGACACCCAGGCTTCACGGTAAGGAGAAGTGCAAGAGCTAGTGGCACACAGGGATCAGGGGCAGAGCCCCACGTGTATCACCGTGTCAGGCACGGCTTCATCAGGGGAAGTGTGAAGGATCACCTCCACTCATGTTTAAATAATGAGATGATTAGCAGTAAATGACCTACCAGTCCAAATCATGTGACTGCCGTACAGAAGCTGGGATGTAAGACCACATGGATGCGGACAGAATCCCATGCCCTGAAGTTGTGACTACGCCTGCGCAGTTGAGTGTGCGGCGCTCAAGCACAGTGCAGCACTTGTGTAGAGGAAGGTACAGTTCGGCGCATGCGCAACTCCTGGGAGAAATCTAGAGGCATACTTGGTTAGTGTGTAGAACAACTCATATCCCAGTCTGCATGGTGTCATCCGGACATAAAGTATGAGTAGCACCACTGGTGCCAAGAGAGCAATCCCATAAGCAAGAGAAGTATACAGGTACAGTACAGACCAAAAGTTTGGACACACCTTCTCA
>VIAB01040552.1:4477-14975 GCA_009801035.1 Oophaga pumilio
AGTTCGCCTCTATATAGCAGAATTACTCACTCACTATGAGCACCGACTACAGGGTGGCACTCACAGCAAACCGGCACTGACAACCATAGAGGTCTAAAGGAGACCTCTGCCTGTCAAGCCAATGAACCGATGACTTGCGATCACGTGACGGAGGTCACCAGTGGGCGGGTTTCCGGCCATATGGCCGGAAGCGTGAGTTAAATGCTGCTGTCAGTGTTTGACAGCAGAAATTAACTAGTTAATAGCCGCAGGTGGATTGCGATTCCACCCGCAGCTATTGCAGGCGCTTGTCAGCTGTTCAAAACAGCTGACAAGTCCTGGGAAAGATGTGGGCTCAGCGTCCACATCAAAGGGAAGGAGTCCGGTGTCGGCGTACTATTATGCCAGACATCGGAAAGGGGTTAAAAATGTAAAATGAAACAACCTAAAGGGATGAAATATAAAAATTACTCATTATTAATTTGTTGAAATGTATTTGTATAATATTTGCAATAATACTGAGGTTACTTAAAGGTGTTGTCCTCTACTAGGACAACCCCTTCTTGATCTAACTATTTGGCGCTGATAAAATGAAACAGCTTATACTCACCTCTGGTGCCGGCGCTATTCCAGCAGTATCAGCACCCACATTTCTGGGGCTCTCGCGCGGTTGTTATATGTGAAACGTAAGCCTGACGCCTAATCGGCACTGGTGTCACTTTCTCCGCCTTCCAAAAAATTGAACATCAAGGGGAAGTGAGACAGCAGTCACAGCCCGGACTTCCTCTTGATGTCCAATTTGTCTGAAGGCAGGGACAGGGATGCCAGCTCTGATTGAGCACCAAGCTCACGTGTCAACTGCATGAAAACTCCGGGAATGTGGGTTCTGATGCTGCTGAAATGGCACCGGCACAAGAGGTGAGTATAAGCTTTTTTATTTTATCGGGGCCAAGCTTGTGCTATGAGAAGGTATGGTCAAAGTAGTGGACAACGTCTTTAAATCTATTTACTTGGAAATTTGTATTGTTCCCTATGATTGGTAGGTTTGTCTTTTAAAGGTCTGTTCTGATTATATTTATTTATTTATTTTACTCATTTATATAGCACCATTAATTCCACAGCTCTTTACAGACATTATTGGCACTGTCCCTATTGGTACTTACAATCGAAATTCCCTATCAGTATGGCTTTGGAATGTGGGAGGAAACCGGAGTACCCGGAGGAAACCCACGCAAACACGTGGAGAACATACATACTCTTTGCAGATGTTGTCCTTGGTGAGATTTGAACCCAGGACCCCAGCACTGCAAGGCTGCAGTGCTAACCACTGAGCCACCATGCCAACTCTGTGACTGCTGGCGATCATAACACCAGAGGTCTTATCAACCAGATTCATGTGAATATTTTAAAGTTTTTCTATGATAAAAAAATGATATTTTAGAAAATGGATGGTACTGATATCCTTTAAGTTTATTTTTCATTAGCTCAAAAAAGATAGAAAAAAATGTTAATTCTGTATTGTCATATTCCTGTTTCTGCAATAGCTTCCTTTTCCTTTTTCAGAGATTTTTCATTAAATTATTTTAAGCCCCCCACCCACCTATACAGAACATGTAGATGTCCATATTTAAAGAGAACCTGTCAGCAGGATTTAGCAATATTCAGTAAGGACATTACCATAATGGTGCCTTTATACTGATTAAATTGATACCTTTGGTGGAGGAATATGAAATTTGGTTCTTGTTTAATCAGCCTCTAAAGTTTTCATCTAATGATATCTCTGTGCATCGGGCGGGACTGGAGGTGGGGTCTTCTACTACTCCTCCACCCCACTGCCTGTCTCCTGTGTTTCTATGAAAAGTAACTATTTATTGGCCTGCCTTTTTGAAATTCAACACCACCACCATCATTGAGGTGGGCAGTGCATACGCAGTATGATTCCATGGCCAGTCTTCTGGTCTCCAAGAAAATGGCATCAGAGATGGCGCATGCAAAGATTGAGATCTCTTCTCAATGACGTCTTCATTACTGATGTATTTCACTGTGAAGTGCTGATCTGTGATGGCCCAGGTACTGACGACCATGGTACAAGGTATGATAATCCAATTCCCAGCAACGTGGGAATTGGAGCCGGGCAAGTTTTTGTTTGCAAATCGCAAATTGAATTTCAAAATGTATGACATTTTGTGTAACCTCAAATTTCAGGAAAATAAACTCAAACTTGATTCCTGACAGGATGATCCTCTCATCTCTAATTATAGTCACATGAAACATTATGAATGTCTAATCTCTAGGTTATTTTTATACTTTTCATAGGTTATTTTTTAATCATCCTATAAGATGAAGCTTTCAGGTATGAAAACATTTAAAGAGAAGGTGGCAGAATCCTTCTCTGAGGACAACTGTGGTCAACTCTTGGCAATCTAGTTGACCTGCAGGGTTGATACCGCAGAATTGTTTCATTTTCTGTGCATCTAGCCTGTGTCCCATAGTTTTGGACGGTCTGTACCCTATAAGTAGACTAAAAGTCTCATTGTTTTTTGGATTTATGTTAAGAATTTTAATCCAATGCTCATCTGCTGTTGTGAGCTCCTGTTTGGACTGAACTGATTAGAACTTGCACATTAGATCTACTAGTAGGTTCTTCATCTTGTAAAAGAGGGACGCCTATGAAGAACAGGTACATACACATATCAGATACATTACTAAAATCATTGACAGGTGAAGTGTGTAACATTGATTGTTTCATGACAATCAAACTAGTTACAATTGTTGGCCAAGAGAAAAATGAAAAAAGCAACTGCAGAATGGGAGGATTAGGGCTAAGCAATAGCAAAATGCAAAAAAGACTTGGATATACTAATATATCACAGACTGAACATGAGTCAACAGTGTGATACAGCAGCAAAAAAAGGTAAACACAATTCTGGGTTGCATTAACAGAAGCATACAGTCTAGATCATGTGAAGTAATTCCCCTCTACTCCTCTTTGGTCAGACCTCATCTGGAATACTGTGTACAGTTCTGGGCACAACATTTTTAAAAAGACATCAACAAACTGGATCAAGTTCAGAGAAAAGCGACCAGAATGGTGACCAGTCTGCAAACCATGTCCTATGAAGAATGGTTAGGGTATGTTTCCACGGTCTGGAATACATCCGTATTAGCTGCGGATTGAACGCTGCGTACAGCCGCAGCGTTTAATCTGCAGCGTCCAGATGTTACAGCATAGTGGAGGAGATTTGAAGAAATCCCATCTCCACTATGCGTACTAAAGCGTGGGTGACACACCCACGAATCCGGACATGCGGTGCGTCTTTATAGAACGCAACATGTATATTTATTTTGCGGAGACGCTTTGTCTCCACAAGATATATAATACAGTGTATAGATATGATTGAATATATAAAGAAAGAAAGAGGGGCGGTGCTTTGGGCAGAACGGGCTTTCCGCTGCATCCAAAGCGCCTGCAATCGGGACCATGGAAACATACCCTTAGAGAATTTGGGAATATTCAGCTTGCAAAAGGGAAGGCTAAGAAGAGACTTAATAGCTATCTCCAAAAATCTCAAGGGCTGTCACACTGTAGAGGGATCAGTTTTATACTCTTTTGCACACCGATTAGATATTGGAGAAAACTTTTTTTGACAGTGAGGATCATCAATGAGTGAAGCAGGCTGCCACGAGAGGTGGTGAGCTCTCTTACATTGGAGGACTTCATACCAAAGCTAGACAGACATCTGTCTGAGATGATTTAGTGAATCCTGCACTGAGCATAGGATTGTACAAGATGACCCAAGAGGTCCCTTCCAACTCTACCATTGTATGAGTCTATGATTCCATTACATATTGATAACCGTTCTTTGGGATGGATCCACAGTACCACATTGTTGGGAGTTCGATACTCTGCACCCTTATGATCACCTTAGTTATGTCTAGACGTATGCTGTGTACTAAACAGAACACTGCAGCTCCTTCACACTTTATAATGACAATCTCAATGTACTGTAGATAAGTCCCTGGTAACAATTATAGGTTATCAATGTCATAGTAGGGGCCAACTCCTTCAAAGTGAGGGAGACGTTAGGAAGCAAGTGAACCATCAGTTTTTGAAGTTGATGTGTTGGAAGTCAGGACCTTTACAAATTGTGATTTAGATGATTGGGTCAGCTTATTTAAAAAATGGCAGGTTTAATAGGGTGTTCCAGGTCTCCTTCAAATGGTCAAAAGAAGGAAAAACTGACAAGGTCATGAGTGCCAAAATCTCATCAAGACTCAGCGATTGTCATGACTGTGAAGGCTAGCCCTTGTGGTTCAATCACACAAAAGAGCTACTGCAGCACAAATTTAAGAAAAAGTTACTGTTGACTATAATAAAAAAAATACCTCATAGGTCTTGTGCAGTCCATTTCTGGACTAATCAGAGCAGCTTTGAAGAAAAGAAAAGGACCCATAGTATATTTGGCAGGCAGGTTTACTGTTATGGCAGATTAGTTCCCACCAAGGGCAACATTTTAAAGGAGTTTGCATGTTCTTCCTGTGTTTCCATGAATTTCTTCTGGGTTCTCAGCTTTTCTCCCATACTCCAAATATACAGGTGCTTCTCACAAAATTAGAATATCATTAAAAAGTTAATTTATTTCAGTTCTTCAATACAAACAGTGAAACTCATATATTATATAGAGTCATTACACACAGAGTGATCTATTTCAATTGTTTATTGCTGTTAATGTTGATGATTATGGCTTACAGCCAATGAAAACCCAAAAGTCATTATCTCAGTAAATTAGAATACTTTATAACACCAGTTTGAAAAATGATATTACAATCTATAATATTGGCCAAATAAAATGTATGTTCAGTAAATGGACTCAATATTTGGTCCGGGCTCCTTTTGAATCAATTACTGCATCAATGCAGCATGGCATGGCGGCGATCAGCCTGTGGCACTTCTGAGGGGTTATGGAAACCCAGGTTGCTTTGATAGGAGCCTGCAGCTCGTCTGCATTGTTGGGTCTGGTGTCTCTCATCTTCCTCTTGACAATACCCCTTAGATTCTCTATGGCGTTAAGGTCAGGCGAGTTTGCTGGCCAATCAAGCACAGTGATACTGTTGTTTTTAAACCAGTGTTGGTACTTTTGGCAGTGTGGACAGGTGTCAAGAACTGCTGGAGAATGAAATTTCCATCTTCAAAAGCTTGACAGCAGAGGGAAGCATGAAGTGCTCTAAAATTTCCTGGTAGACGGCTGCACTGACTTTGGTCTTTATAAAACACAGTGGACCGACACTAGCAGATGACATGGCTCCCCAAACCATCACTGATTGTGGAAACTTCACACTAGACCTCAAGCAGCTTGGATTGTGTGCCTTTCCACTCTTTCTCCAGACTCTGTGACCTTGATTTCCAAATGAAATGCTAAATTTACTTTCATCTAAAAACAACACCTTGGACCACTGAGCAACAGTCCAGTTCTTTTTCTTCTTGGCCCAGGTAAGACACTTCTGGCGTTGTCTATTGTTCATGAGTGGCTTTACACAAGGAATGCGACACTTGTAGCCTAAGTCCTGGATACGTCTGTGTGTTGTGGCTCTTGAAGCAATGACTCCAGCAGCAGTCCACTCCTTATGAATCTCCCCAAATTTTTTAATGGCTTTTTCTTAGCACTCCTTTTAGGGCTGCTGTTATCTCGACTGCACACTTACCACACTTTTTCCTTTCACTCAATCTTCCATTAATATGCTTGGATAGTACACTCAGTGAACAGCCAGCTTCTTAGCAATGACCTTTTGTGACTTTCCCTCCTTGTGGAATGTGTCAATGACTGCCTTCTGGACATCTGTCAAGTAAACAGTCTTCCCCATGATTGTGGAGCCTACTGAAACAGACTAAGGGACCCTTTTAAATGTCTAGGAAGCCTTTGCAGGTGTTTTTGTTAATTATTCTAGTTTAGTGAGATAATGACTTTTGAGTTTTCATTGACTGTAAGCCATAATCATCAACATTAACAGAAATAAACACTTGAAATAGATCACTCTGTTTGTAATGATTCTATGTAATATATGAGTTTGACTTTTTGTATTGAAGAACTGAAATAAATTAACTTTTTAATGATATTCTAATTTTATGAGAAGCACCTGTATACTAGTAGGAAATTTAGATTGTGAGCCCTAATGTGGACAGTGAAGATGATGTCTTTTTAGTGCTATGAAATATATATAGTAAGCTCTATACTGTATAAGTCAGCACTATATAAGTAAGTATAGTAAATAAATCAGTGTACTGCAGGACATCTGTAAAGGTGTTTTTCTAATAACTATACTGACCATCACAAAATAGTTGATAAATTTATGACTCTTTGAACCCCCACCAATCCTGAAAATAGGGGTTCCAAAGTTCCATGTATCAATGAATTGATTGTGCACATTCATGACCACTGCACCTTTCACTTCTTAAGGAATAACAGAATGGTTATCTAAGTCTGTCCCATAAGAAATGTAGTATAGTGGTTAGGCATCATACATGTCATCAGTGCATTTACACTAGTCCCTAGGCTGAACGTAAAAGTTATGATGTCACGGTGGCCTATTATTAGGCAGGGGCTTCCATGATGCTAAACAGAGGATTGGTACTCATTTCTAGTTATGACCAGTTTAATGTATCTCATTGGTCAGAAAAAAATGATATTCATAAACATAGACAGGATTATAATTTTCTGCATGAGTAGCTAACAACTATCATTGTTTTTCAATATTCATAACTGGATACCGTAACTATTTTTTGGTAAATGTAATTCAGCAGTAAAGCTTAGCTATTTCTACATTCTTTATTCTAGCAATTTTTTTTTCTTGCAGAGCGCCATCCCTGGTCACAGTCAAAAGGAACAGATCATTTTGTTCTAGTGATTTGTAGGACTATCAGCTATTGGATCTCTGCCAAGTATTATAAGGACATATCTTTGTCTTCCTGTATTGAGGAAACTCCAACAGCCATGTCGTGTTTAACACTATCGTACTTCTTTGGATAATGTAAACTATTTATTATTTTTGTTTTTATATTTGAAGAAAAATCATTTGCACTGCAAAAAATAATTGCCTAACAAATATATTCTCATGCAGATGCATATTGACAATTCTTGATCTCCATACTTGACTCCTCCTCTACATGTCAAGAATGTGTCATACCCTAAACTAATGCCATCTACAGTATGTAATGGCATTGTAATGCTGATGTAAGTCTTCAATGCATCTGCTTGGCCATAGAAATCCATGCTAGTAAGCTCCATTCGCATATTTAAGATAATGTTAATTCCAGAGGAGGTTTGGACTCTGTAGCTATGGGGTCAGTAGAGTGTTGACAACTTTTATGCACTATCACTTCAGCATTTGGTAATTTTATGCTGTAGCTTCACAAGTCCTCCATTGCATGGTTGAGTTACTGTACTTCCTAACGACTTTGTCTTTTAAGGGCAACATTAAGCCTCAGTAGTTAGTACTGTTGCCTTGCAGAGCTGGGGTCCTGGGTTTAAATCCCACCAAGGACATCTGCAAGGAGTGTATATGTTCTCCCTGTGCGTGGATTTTCTCCGTGTTCTCCATTTTCTTCCCACATGCTGAAGACATATTGATAGGGAATGTAGATTGTGAGCCTCAATGGGGACAGCAATTACAATATCTGTAAATCACTGTGGAATATGATAGCTCTATATAAGTACACAGAAAAAATAATAATTCAATAAGACAACTCAGGATAAGGCAGCATATCCAGGAGGGAAGAAATGTAATGACTTGGTACAATTGTAGCAAGCTGGTATTAGGCTGGTTTCACATTAGTGTTCAGGGGCTTTGCGGAGAGTTGCGTACTTCCTCTGTTAAGCCCCGCCTACTTCCGCATACTTATGCATGTGTCCTGTGTGCCTGTCTTTAACATTGGGTACTCAGAACATGCGGATGTATGAGATGCGTTGTTTTGACGCGACCGCCGTCGGCGCAAAACGCAACTTGTTGCGTTCCCATGCGGTTGGTGGGCGCATCAAAACAACGAATCCGCATACATCCGCATGTCCTGCATACCCAATGTTAAAGACAGGTACGTAAGACGCATGCAGAAGTATGCAGAAGTAGGCAGGGCTTAACAGAGGAAGTACGAAGCCCTCCGCAAAGCCCCCGAACGCTAATGTGAACTTAGCCTTAGAGAGTTCTTTAGCTCTTACAAATGGATTTATACACTGGGGGCAGTGGGACTGATGAAAAAACCTGGATTCAATGATTATGATGTGTCTCAAAACTTTGTCCATTGGATACAAACTGGATTTATACACTGGGGGCAATGGGACTGATGAAAAAACCTGGATTCAATGACTAAGATGTGTCTCAAAACTTTGTCCATTTTATGTAGCTACACACTAAAATGCGTAACAAGAGTGTATCGTAATAAGGACAACTTGCTTTTGTTAGGAAAATGGTTTCCAAACAGGTGTTCAACAGAATAATCCATGGCACAAACATATGGCACCCTCCTTACCTGGTAACAATTTCGTCTGTTCTAAGTCTCAGAAGAACAGAGGATTGTGAACCATTAATGATGATCCAAACAGAACGCCCCTCTCTGGATTCCAAAAATAAACAGTATTCTAAACCTCTAATTACTTTTGTCTACAATTTGTAGACAAGTGTTGCAGGTTCTCGAGAAGAAAGCTACAGTTAATTGGCTTTTCATTGTTTTGATAAATAATTCATGTTCTCCCTATGAAATTCAGCTAAATGAAGAGGGCTTAACATTTATTTTGGCAAAACCAAACATGTTTTTGTTGTTGGGGGTAAGAATAAAGGCCCACCATATGTTCTAACTGAAGGTACTAAACAAGAAAAGACTCAATTTAAAGGCATAAACAGTAGTTATTAAAATGGATTAGGCTTATTGACTGCTGGAGGAGGAAAATGGAGGTTTAGCATATGGAGTCAGATGAGTGCTGGTTTTCTTCTTTTTTTTTTTTTCAGGACCGTAGATGAGAAGAGGCCACCAGCTGTATCAGTATATAGAGTCACAAAGGAGAAGAGGATTCTGGTCTTTCTGCTTTAGGCAAGAGATTGCCTTGGAGAGCAGCTGTCTACTTGAGACAATATCCTAGCTAAAAAGCCAGCATTTGTTCTGTTGCTTAGTAGGGTTACTTTTCAGGAAAAAATAAAATAAAAATTTGGAAATTCACATAACATATGTATAAAAATAACTTAAAATCTAATCTGCTAATACCAAAAATAATTTCTAATTAATACAATAAATTGGGTCTTCAATTGAAAAATTAATACTAAAAAAAACATAAATCCTGTAGAAACTTTTACATTCTTTTAAAGTATGTACAAAATTAGGTAGAGGGGTAAAATTATGAATTTCCCACCTGGAAGAAAGTGGCTTAAATTCTATCCAATTACTTGCCATGACAACCAGCTAAACACAAAGGCCTGGAATGGAAGTAGAGTACTACCTCTATAATCATCACTGTATGTCCTTCAAATCATGGATATGCAGCACCACTATCCCCATCTACTTCAGGGCCATAAGCCTACACGGTAATTGCAGGCTTTCGAACACTCCACTTAAGTGCATCAATAATATAGTGAGTGCACGTGTTCTTTAATTCTGCACCTGTAAATGGAGGAGAAAAATAAAAGAAAATAGCTGTAACAGAAAAGTGAAAAAAAAAATTAGGCAACTGGAATATATTTAAAGCTGTATTGAAAAGCCGGCATTCTGAAGGCTGGATGATGATTACTGAGTTTCCCATTAATGTATTAACCAATTAAAGGCACATACTAAATTGAAAAAAAAGGAAATATTAAGATAGAAGTCCACCATTCACCCCTTTCAAAAATTCAAGGATTTCTGCTCTTTAGGACAGTAATTGGTAATAGTAAATGAAGGTAGCGATTGTGCCAGCATCTTTAATTTGCTTACCTCAGTCATCTTAATTACAATCTCAGCAAGAATGTCACCTTTTCAGTTGACAGGAAGATGCAGAATATAAATTTAGAATTCGGGATAAAGGAAATTATCTATGGCTGTCATCTAGTGGTTATCTTCCCGTATTGCATAGAGAATTTTATTTATTTGTTTTTTTGTTTTTCTTTCTGATTCTTTTTTTCCTTTGCAAATAAATTATTTGACGGGAAGCATAAACATTTTAATGGAGCACTTGTAGCTTATGAGAATCATTTAAAATCTGGACGTTTCAACACAGCCCCTTTGTGGTTTTGCAATATTAGGTCAGGGCACATAAGTAATATATACTGGTGTGAAGGTATTGTCTTTGTTCCCATTTAGGCTGCCTGACTGAGTCACTGTACTGTTTGGGGACATACACAAGGTATTTCTTCACGCTCAGCCGAGCAGCACTCAGGGGATTCTGACAGATTGAACTGACGTGTTAACAATCTGATTGCAGATGGCACTGGAGCAAAATCCCAAAGTAGAAAAGAATACTCCCATGACCCTCCTGTCATCTCCCCGTGTCCCAAGG
The DNA here is from genome assembly GCA_009801035.1 of Oophaga pumilio. Classification (NCBI taxonomy): domain Eukaryota; kingdom Metazoa; phylum Chordata; class Amphibia; order Anura; family Dendrobatidae; genus Oophaga; species Oophaga pumilio. Next base: position 14,971 of record VIAB01040552.1, read on the forward strand.
AGAGA
>VIAB01040572.1:0-13432 GCA_009801035.1 Oophaga pumilio
AGGGGTTAATGTGACCGCTCCTGGCACATAGTTCCGGGTGTCAGCTGATTATCACAGCACGGGAGCGCAGCTGATCGCATGTGACGTACTATTCCGTCCTTGGGAATTAAGTCCCAGGTCACATGGACGGAATAGTACGTCAGATGGAATAAAGGGGTTAAAAAATGTGATCAAGTTTAATAGACACATTACATATCTTTGTAACTGCAATTGTAACTGTACAATGAAGTCTATACATTATTATGGTTGTCTATAAATGTCCCATCATATTAGTTAATATAAATTGAAGGCTAACCTAAGTAAAAAAAAAGTAACAATTTGTCTTGCAAATATAAAAAAACATCTTATACATCCCTATTCATTATATTAATGGTTGGCCCATACATGACAGGCACTTTTTTACTTTTTGTTTCATTACTATTTTGACATATATTATTAATTTGCGAATAGGTCCCTCTCTCCTGTCGGTATGTGTTGCATTATATGATACACTGTAAAGTCTTATTTTGCTTGCACTACATGTCCAGTCTGAAAGGTAAAGTGCTGGGTAACGGAATAAGTTTTCGCTATAGAAATACAAACTATTGTTACTATTATTATCAAATGTATGCTTATGTAAAAAAGACAAATGTTGAAAAAATATGATACATATATTTCATTAATCATTCAGTATAATTAAGCGACTGGAAAATATCACCACCACCAAGCACTATGACAGAGGTGATCCTGCACACGCTAAGTGTAAACCAAATTTAAAAACAGCAAAACAAAAGTCAGATAAGTTTCTCTAACTGATTGTTAGAACAAAGGCCTAATTTATTGCTCTCACTAATGGCAGAAACAGGTTTCTATACAAATCATTTTGCTTTCTCCCTGAGTCTGATAAACTTTTTGCTGTTTGACAGGTAAAGCCAACTGCATACCACTCAGCCTTGACAAAAGGGGCTTGACAAATGGATTTTCAGCCACCCCTTGAAAAGAAGCGGATGACAGATCTTTATGAAATCCTTTTTGAGGGAGGCAGACTTTTAACTTGATTGATTAAATTATATCTAAATCTGCTAAGATTTGGGACTTCAAAGGCATTTTTTCCAGGTTAGGACATCCCAGATGAAGACAGCATGCTATTTGTACAAAACTCCAATGCTCAAGTGGTTTGCAAATTGACCTTGTTGTAATAGGTGAAAAGGTTCCTGCAAGATAAAGGTGTCTCATTGTGATGAATTATGTCAAGGAATTAATGTATGATCCCAAGTTTTAGCAGACCCTGCGCTCTTTGACCTCCATCTGCTTGTTTGTATGGATGGTAGTAATTTTCGGACCGCTAGGTTACAAGAGGTCACTGTGTGGCCAGCATATTTTAAACACAGATAGAAAAGAAAAACAAAGTTCTCTTCTTAAATGGACACAAACACTGGATTTACCACTTGACAGCATGCATTTCCTAAGTGGCATCTTACTTATTTATCCCTTCTCATATAAAGATACTTCAGCCAAGAGGAAAACATGTTAAACATGTTGTGAACATACCATAAACTATACCTTCCAATTGTTTCTGTTCCTCATGTGCTGTCACACAATCTGTAAAAAAAAAAAAAAAACAGAACAAAGTTACCACATGTCCAGATGGCTGACCTTCACTCTTTATTATTAGACCTTTCTTATTGATTTTCTCATTGTTTTAAAACATAAAAATAAATTGTCCCAATTTCTAAGTAAAATTATTTGTTTGCTTATATTTTAAGGACTAACTCCACTTGATACTGTGTTTTAACTCTGGATGATCTCTGCCATGGGGTGACACAGGTCAAGTAATGTCTATATAACCTATTCTCAAAAAGGAAGTCTCCTCTGGTTCCCAGGTACTAGAGGTGAGAAGAAATAACAAGTATGGCAGTAATTTTAGACACTTACAGAGTGTGTCACTCTTTTCTCTCATGAAGAAATAAATGGGAAAAGCGAAACACCTAACTAGACTTTAAGAACTAGGAGACACTTTAATATAGTGCTTTATAAAATGAAATATGTTTCATTCAGGACTTGAACAAGTTGCTAGAATCCATGTATTGATACTTCATCCATGTGTAAGCAGGTTGCAAGATGCAGTGATGCAAGGAAGGCAGAACAAGGGTTAACAATTTAATTGAACAGTAAAGATACTCCTCGCAGGGAGATAAACAGTTAAACTGGGAATGGATGCGGGAAGATGGCCAAGTAGCAACAGTTCACTTAGCAAACTTATCGTATCCGTGGTTTCCTAAGCCGCAGGTGCTCCGTTGAGGGTTGTAGTTCCAGTAGCGAGTGGCGAAATGTCCTCAGATGGGGATCCTCAGCTCACGGTCCAGCTTCTGGTGGCAATGGGCGGTCTCTAGTCTCACCCATTGGGCCCCTAGTACATAAACCCATGCAGCCAAATTCACAGGTGCTTCAAAAACCCCCATATCAAATGAGGTCTCTTGTATGCTGGTCAGTAAGGGGGACCGCAGAGCCGGGTCCTGGACACGGCCAGCGCTTCTATGCACGATCGCGGTCCCAAACTTAACTGAGCCCATGGCACTGCCTCTGCTCACAGTCCCGGTGCGGTGCCTGTGGGATGTTGGCCGCAGTCTGTCACAGCTCTGCCACCTGGAAGCCGGAGCACGCTGCGCACTCACTTCATCTACCTCAGTCTCTGCCGGCGGGAAACTCACTCCGCTGTGCGCACTTTCCTTTTAAACATGCCCCCTCTTCCTGGGTCATTGGGTCCATCCAGTCCCCTATTCTTTCCCCCAGGCAACATGGGACACAGCCTCAACAGTTTCGGACCTTGCTCGGTACAGGTAACCGCAGCTCGGTCTTCCTCCTTACACATGTACTAATATAACAAAATGGTCTTTTAAGGAAAGAAACAAGCACACATAGGGTGGCAATGAGCAATATGTTAAGGGTAGGGGGTGAGATATTTATCACCTTATGGAGCTATGATTGTACAATGGATATAGAGTGGAGGATAGGAATTTGAATATGACTTTCCTGCTGTAGATGATGAGAGTTCCACATTCCAAGGTAGATCAAAGTAGCTTTATTCATGAGTTTGTATTTTCAAAAAGCTACAGACAGCATGGAAATTTCATGATCTGCAGCAGCGCAGTCAACTGCAAATGCCTATCCTCTATCCTATATCAAAAATATATCCCAAAGAAAAGGCCAAATATGAATATCCTCATCCATATATTGAACAAAAACCCAAAAGAAATCATGGACTAAGAGTCATAATAAAAAATATAAATTTTATTAATACACAGATCAATAGATAAAACCAATAAGATCAAGTAGAAATCAGAGTAAACAATCCAAGGGAGAGAGCAACATCCAAATCTTAATCAAGTAAGTCAAGTGTTATGATGATTTAAACAAATTTATACAACAATATAGACAGTCCATACAGTCCAATTTGATCTCTGATTCTTGTATAAATATATACACATATATGTAAACACACCACTAAAGGTTTATTCAAGATAATAGATATTAATCAAATATATATACATATAAACACAAATGGTCAGTGTAAAGAGATAGATGTATAAATGACTAGTACATAAAACATCTGAGAGATTTCATATAAGAGGACAAAATGTGTCTCAATACTAATAATCAGGAAAATCGGAGGTAAGTGTCTAGTGCATAAAGCATCCGATCAGTCTCATAAGAAGACCAAATGTGTCTAATTACTAACCAAGAAAATTGGTGATAACACTAAATCTTTATAATGCCTGAGATAGTTATGGTGTATAGTTATATATTATGCACTTAATACAAAAGAAAAGGACAGCATCCTGTCGGCACACTTAGTATGGAGGCAGAGCTACCTTCCTGCTGTAATAACCATAAGTGCTGTCACTGGTGGTACATATGCATAGGCAAAAAATCAGAAAGACAGGAAAAAATTCTCAATATGGAGGCAAAGCCACCTTCCTGCTATAGTAAACACATATATTGTCACTGATAGTGCAGTGCTTCCTCGGGAAGCTACATAGCGAAACGCGCGTTGGGGTCCAGCAGTTCTTTTTCAGTAAGTCTTGATGTTTTGTTCTGTCCTCTTCATTCATGCCTATGCATATATATTATTAGGGACAGCACTTATTGTAGCGGGAAGGTAGTTTTGCCTCCATGCTGATCACTCCTTTCTGTCCTCTTGATTTTCTTTTATGCATATGCACTTTTGTCCTTCTGATCTCTGTTTATGCATCTGCACTATCAGTGACAATATATGTGTTTACTATAGCAGGAAGGTGGCTTTGCCTCCATATTGAGAATTTTTTCCTGTCTTTCTGATTTTTTGCCTATGCATATGTACCACCAGTGACAGCACTTATGGTTATTACAGCAGGAAGGTAGCTCTGCCTCCATACTAAGTGTGCCGACAGGATGCTGTCCTTTTCTTTTGTATTAAGTGCATAATATATAACTATACACCATAACTATCTCAGGCATTATAAAGATTTAGTGTTATCACCAATTTTCTTGGTTAGTAATTAGACACATTTGGTCTTCTTATGAGACTGATCGGATGCTTTATGCACTAGACACTTACCTCCGATTTTCCTGATTATTAGTATTGAGACACATTTTGTCCTCTTATATGAAATCTCTCGGATGTTTTATGTACTAGTCATTTATACATCTATCTCTTTACACTGACCATTTGTGTTTATATGTATATATATTTGATTAATATCTATTATCTTGAATAAACCTTTAGTGGTGTGTTTACATATATGTGTATATATTTATACAAGAATCAGAGATCAAATTGGACTGTATGGACTGTCTATATTGTTGTATAAATTTGTTTAAATCATCATAACACTTGACTTACTTGATTAAGATTTGGATGTTGCTCTCTCCCTTGGATTGTTTACTCTGATTTCTACTTGATCTATATCAAAAATAGTCTGTTAAGCTGAGATACCTTTATATTTAGCAATTTCTTAGTATAGTAGTATATTGTAAAGGAATTTTCTAACTGTTAATTTTCAGCCGCTAAAAGTATTAAATCAAAAACTAAGCAATAATGAAAAACAATGCATTTACCAGTTGATCCAGTACTGGAGCATAAATAGTCACTCCAGTCTTGGACTACATTTAAATTGTATAAATGTGGCCATTGAACGACTGTCGATTGGCTACATGTGATCCAATTGGCGGTTGTTTAATATCCTATTTAGACAGGATGAGCGCACTTCCCACAGAATTATTAGTTAATTCATCTTTCCTTGTGCAGAAACTATAACTGTTCTTGACAGCACATGTGCTGCAAAGAATGATTTTTTTAAGCAACTCAAAAAATCATGTAGCAAAATGCTTGTTCATCGCGTGATCGACAGCTTGTTTACACTGGCCAATTATCAAGAAAAAAAAGAGTTCCTATGAGAATACTTAGCTAGCAATCATCCAGTGTAAATGGACTTTTAGTTTGGTGTCAGCAAATTGGTGGCCAAGCAGTCACATGCCATGCTACTGACATTATTCCATCATTGAGCTGTGATGTCAGTAGTTCTGAGCTTAAGTACTGCGGACACAGTGGAGTGGTCACATGCTGATGGTGACGACTAAGAGTCAATGAGGAAAATCTGGCCTTTTGTGCTGGGGTGAACTATTCTTAATTATGTCATATGTACTGTTCATTTGTTCAGTAAGTCAACGTACATGAGCCATTGTTTCTTGTGAGACTGTCCGGTGCCGCTTTTTTATGTTAATTTGCAGAATACATGCGGATTACAGTTTTCAACAGCCCCCTGTGGTGTGCTAGTCTGCATCACTTGGAGGAAAATTATGCAGTGTAATTGAACTAGCAAACAGGGAACAGCCATGATTTTTTCCATCCCCAAATCCTGTGGGGCACACTGACCTGAATTGTGAGCTGAGTGATATAAAAAGGGGTCTGCTCCTGTCAACAGTGTGCTTCTATGACACTTCAGTCTAGGGAGCATGGTTCTAGTTGGTGGATTACAGAACTACTTCATTGACTAACACTGAGCCCATTAATTAATTGGAATAACCCAGGTTTGGACAATCCGGTCACCTTGCCACGTACACCGCTTTTGCTCCCTAAGCTTGCCGCTATATCCTCTCAGTGGGTGCCCACCAAAAGTAGGGTGCTGCTTGTTGGGGTAGTTGGCCCTGGATGCTCCAAAGTCATGGAGGTTCTAATCCCTGATAAGCCAGTGGAAAGGTGAGACTCTGTCATTTGCACCATCTTGTGTACATGCTGGGAATGTACTATATGCTGATAACTGTTGATGATCCAATAAAGTTTTACCATAACCCTCACCGTGTGTTGTCTGAGTATTGTTCTGCTCATGGGGAAGGAGTACGGGGTTCAATGGGATGAATCATGGCCTGGACAGCCTTTCTAAAGCCAGCCAGGTCAGCAGACAAGAGCACCCACTGACCCCCGGGTCTCCACACTGATCTCATTTACAAATGTGGACTGCTAGACTATGTAGACTGCTAGAGAATAACCAAGAGTCAGGAAGGATAGAAAAGGTGAGCATTGTTTATTTTGTTATTTTATATCCTGTACACCTGTTTAAAAATAACTAAAAGTTGGGTGATGCCTTTAAATCTTTGAGATAAGGTATAGTCAATGTAAAATATATTGAGTTTTTCTTTTCGAAACAGTAAATTATAATATATTGATTTAAGGTACATTGAGTTAATCGGTTAAGGAGACGCAGATACAAAAGAGCTGTAGTAATGCCATATGATGCCTCATCTTAAAAGTAGTGCTCCCCAAATACTGTACTTGTCTTATATTTCATTGGATAAGGCACGACCTAAACTAAAAAAGAATTACATTTTCATGATGTTAAAAAATAAGGGCCATATGGAGATGTAGACTGGGCTCATAAACTTTTTGGGTGTCATGTTACAGCTTCTGAGCAATTCAGATTTTGTGGGGAACCATAAAACTTTAGCATTTGCTGATGAACGCATTCACAACATCCACCGTACACGTATGGCACAAGTCGGGAATGCGTGTATGGAGCTGAGCCCACCCCGTATCCCTCTGATAATGGCTGTATGTAACAGCCAGGATCTGCCTCCAATAGTTACCTGTAATTATTAAATTGTTAAATGCCGCTGTCAATCTCTTGCATCAACATTAACAATGTGCAGACATGGCAGCACATATTCTATGTACTCATAGGTTGCCCAGCGATCACATAAAAATGTAACAACAAATTTGTCCCACATTAAAATAAAGATATTAAAAATACAAAAATACGGAATTGCTGTGTCCATAGAAGTCCAGTCTATCAAAATATAAAAATTAATTAACTCGATCAGTAAACTCCTTAAAAATGAAAAAAGTAAAAATTCAAAATCTGCATTTTTGTTTGCCAAAATACTGCAAAATAATGCAGTAAAAAGAGATCAAAATGTCATATCTATTCCAAAATGATATCACATAAAAACGTTGGCTCACCCCTCAAATGAATAAACTGTCACACAGCTCCATGGGCTTAAATATGAAAAATGTATGGGTTTTAGAAAAAGGTGACACTGTTTCCCCAAATTTCTTTACAAATTTCAGTTTTTTTTTCCATGGGTGGATAAGTTTGCTATCACTATAATCATACGTAGGGCTCGCTCACACTGGCATATAGATAATCGGTCCCATTCTCATCCAGTAGAGTGGGACGATTCTTTCTCACTTGTAATCCCTGTGCTGTACCAGTGCAATCCTTTTTTTACTCAGAAGCTGTTAATCTTTTACTGGACCGTTTACAGTTTCCTATGCTACAGAATTGTAATGTATCCTTAAAAATCGGATGCCATAATGATGGTCTGGCATTTTTTTTCTCACACCCATTGGTTTTCGGAAGCTGCAATTTTTTTTCCCTTGCCGAATACAGCTGAGAAAAATACGCAGATCTGCACTGTTTCCTTGAACAACATTGGTCCGAGTGTAATACAATTTATCAGATTGAACTCATTTGATTAATACACAAGTGCAAAAGAAACCTTAGCTGCACAATCACGATGCCAGATCAGTTACCACAAAAGTCATAAATAGAAATCCCAATAAAAAGTGTAAAAATTGCGCTCTTTTACGCAATTTCAATCACTAGTAATTTTTCTTTTTCCATATTTCAGTACATTATGTGGTAAAATTAATGGTGTAATTCAAAAGTACAACTCGTCCCACCAAAGAACAAGACCCGTTACGTCATGTAGATGGAAAAATAAAAAATATGGGTCTTGGAAGAAGTGGAGGGAAAAAACAATAACGCGAAAAACAGAAATTGGCCATGTTGAGAAGGGGTTAATATGTTGAAACCTCAGAATGTGTTGGAATGCAGAACTCCAGCCTTCATGGAAGATCAATGGCTGTAAACACATGTTTCATTGATTAACCATTTAGTGTCTTTGCAGTTGATGAAGATCTCATATTTTATTCTTAGCAGACAACCAATAAAGATAAGAATGTTTGAAAGGGGAATCTAGTTGTTAATGCACTTGCTAAGTATATCTGCATACCATAAAAAACAGATAGAATAATATTGCAGGTTATGAATGCCATACTGCATACAAACGTAAGGATTATTGTGAAAACCCATATAAGGGATCTAAGGGGTAAGGTTTCTCCTTGCGGAGAGTGACATGCCAGGTCTGTCACGCTGGTATGAAGAGACATTAACGTCTTTCATGCTCCTTTGAAATATTAAATATGCATATTGTCTCTTCATAGAGGACTTGAAGCCCACTTTCTCTCTGAAGAGATAATTTTCACATTTTATTTCCCAGAGGAGCATGAAAGGCATTTAAAGTCTCCTCATACTGGCATGCCAGACCTGGCATGTCACTCTCCACAATGTGCAACCTTACCCATTAGATCCCATTCTTAGCCTCTCACCCAGCAAAATCCGATCTCATACGTTGTACTGATGAAGGGCAATACCCGGAAACATTGTGTCTACAAATTGAGATTTTGATTTGGCTTTTATCCTAAGTCATTTTTTAAGGATCGTTAAAGGGTTGATAATGACTTGTTGGATTGCTACTTCCAATAGGTGGCACTTGAGTTCAAGTCCTCTTCCTCTCTGAAGAGACAATTTGCATAATCCCTATATAAGGAGACAGCTCATATTTAGCCAGTGCCACTGAAGTCATACTAAGGACTTGTATTTAGAACTGTGTGTGAAGAATCTATTTAGCTTAATCATGGCTTCATTCTACAGTGACTGCAGATGCTGAATCCAATTTTGGTCAGAATCACACAAAACTATATTTTACAGTGGAAATCTGCAGAGACAAAAATAACTTGTGGAAATGGAGCAAATTTGTTGCACTTTCAATCCTTCGATATGCCCTGGGATTTGCATCACATGCAATCATTTCCACTGGAGGCAATGCTTATAGGCGAGTGTGTGGTGTAGCATAAAAAGGGCCATATATGTAATAGTTGGGACTAGTAAAGAACCATGGGAAATGAGGGGGGAACACATGTGAAAGTTGCCCCAGGTGCCACAATTTGTGGGGGTGCAACATAGTCCCCACTCCGAGTCGGCTGTCAGATGAGTCAGAACTCGACAACACTGAGGTGATCAGCAAGATAATAAAGCTTTCAGTATAATTGTCATGCCATGATTGTATGTAAATAGGGAGAAGGGCCCGGCACTGTACACAGGGCTGTGACCCTAACTATCCCTGCTCTCAAAAGTACCTCTAAAGGTGAGGAGGATTGGGCCACCCTAAGCTGTCTCCTCCATGTTCACCAAGAGGCTTGTGACAGAAAAGCTAGTGTATAAACATATCACACAAACAGGGATAAGAAAAAGCAACTAACATAAAAAACACTCACCAAAGGTAGAGAGGTATATAGGTAAGGATAGGAATGTATAAACCAAATGGGAGTAAGACAATGAGGAAAGCATACACCCAAAAACAGCATGCAACAATCTCCAGCAGCAACAACAATCTCCAACTCAGCACAGCGACTCCAAGGAGCTCTGAAATACATTTTCACTGGTAAGGAAGATGAAAACAGGAGATGTTGAATCAGTAATATAAAATCAAAAAGGACTATTGTGACCTCATTAATAATACTGAATTAATCTAAAACATATAATGATAAAACAAATCCCAGAGTGTGGATGGCTGACCATCCGGATAAAGCAAAAAAAGACACCAAGGTGCATAGGAAGTGGATAGGGGAGGAATAACCACCGATTGGCACACATACAAGGATATCACCAGGCAATGAAGTATAATAATACAAATTCTTTATTTAGAAAAATACCTATATTACACAGAGGACAATAAAAACCAATGTATGCATATATAAAATATAAAAACAGTGAGGGGGGACCACACATAAATAGCCTAATGTTCTGGGACTCTATATCAATAACCAGGTAAAAGAAATACAATAGAGATCCAATGATAGGTAATCACCAAATGTGCAATTGATCACAAAGCAGGGCCATATATACAGCAGCAGCGCACTTAAACAATAATAAAGTGCAAAACATATGCATTTATAAAACAAAAAATAAGTGCATAACCCAGAATAGTGCAATAAAGACACACTCTAGCAAAAAATGGAAAATACTTAAAAGAGATGTCCAAAAGTTCAAGCCAGTAGAATCAATTAAAACAACCAAGTGTAAAAATGCTGTGCAAGACTCTCACAAGACATGCTAAAATGTGAAAACTAATCACGCATTGCTGTGTAAATTGGACAGGTCATATAAATAATTAATACACAATGTGCCCAATTATGTGACTTGATGCCACAACACAAAATAGTGCAAACAAGGATCCTGACTACTTATCAATCAGTGCTAACACTGCGATCACTGATGCAATGAAATCATGTGCAAATGTATAAGCAGCGTGCTGCAGATTAAGGCACCATGAAAAACAATATACCTGGGGGCCCAGTAGCGATGTGGTTAACCGCCTCAAACGCGCTCCAAGGCGCATTTCGGAAATTACTTCCTTCGTCAGGGTGATGGTAAGTATAGTAACCGCAGTCTTTAAATACTACAAGCAATCATCCGGCATGGGATATGTCAGCGCATGCGCGACCAGCATGAACCGGAAGTCCCATCGCGCCCGGCATCATGTGACCAAACACATCTAGATAAACCTGACATGTCTGGTCACGTGTAGACGCCATCGCCATGTGATGACACAGCCAGGCCGGCCGATCATGCGCACATCACATCGCAGGACAAATAGAAGCGCAATTCATGGATATAGGTCTAAACGCTGGCATATTCCCAAATATAAAGCCAGACAAAATTTCATATCAGCACCCAGTAATTATTGAAATACATTTGTGAGTCAACACGTTATGTGTTCAATATCTAACAAACTCCAGTAAACCAGTGAAAAAAATTATAAATGCTCGTGAAAATGAGGAAAATTGTAAAAAATATGACACAGCGGCAAGATCATCGGTGTGTCTTATGTTCGTGTATAAAGATTCGACATCACACGAAACTAATACACATTCCTGATCAATATGTATTCCATCAATCTTTTTAAGGAAGTCATTGGTATCTCTAGTGTAAGAGGGAAGTGCTGTCACAAATGGCTGAAGAATGGAGTCAATATACTTGTTTACATTCTCCAAATAATTCCCCCGGCCTGAGATGATGGGTCTACCAGGGGGGATCTCCTGGTTCTTGTGAATCTTAGGCAGCAGATAAAGGGTGGGAATGGTGGGCTCCTTGACTTGTAAGGCCAAAAGGAGATCATTAATGATAATCCCCTCATCATTCGCCTTTCGCAATAGACTATTAAGCTGCATTTGGAATTTGGACAACGGATTGAACGTTAGTCTCTTATAACATTCCGCGTTGTTTAACTGGAGAAAGGCCTCAGATTCATATAATTCCTTGGGCCAATCCACCACATTCCAACCCTTATCTGCTGGCTTGAACACAACTTCCTGCAAGTCCATCAATCTCTGAAGGCTCTTTTTTTTTTTTTTTTTACTGAAATTATGAATCTGGGGGTAGGATGGAATCTTATTAAATTCACTGCTGACTGTTTTCACAAAAACATCAATCACTGAACACGAGGACAATGGAGGGAATTTATTAGATTTTTTTCTTGATAGCTTCAGGGACCTCACCTTCAATCCCTGTATTGTGTTCCCTAGCCAGTTGTTCCTAATTGGCTAGCGCCTCCTGTTCCGTCTCTGTGGGGAAGGAATCAAAAATATTTTTATCATGAAATAAACCCTTGACCAAAAGTACTTCCAATCGTGGGTGTAAACCGTGTGGCTCTTGCGTGGCCTGTCCTAATGTCACTAGAGCACAAAGTTTTATGAATTTTGACAAATCTCGCGAGTTTAGTATTAGGCATAGCATCTCCTGTACTTCGATTTCTGTTATCTATTTTGCTACATGCCCATGTGCCCTCATTTATATTGGTCTTACTACGAGACAGTTAAAGGTGAGGGTACGTGAGCATGTATTAAGGATCAAGGCGGCAAAAGATGTGGAGGACATTTCCTCTTTAAAAACTATCCTAAGACACTTCAAACTACACCATTATTGTGATTCCACCGGTTTGAGGGTCTCAGGGATAGACATGCTTGCTACCAATATCAGGGGCGACAACGTGAGTAAGCGCCTTGCACAACTTGAGGCCAAACGGATTTGGACTCTCAACACTGTATATCCATTTGGCCTCAATGAGAGTCTCTCATTTGCACCTTTTTTGTGATTATTTGTATTATGGTTTTAACTATGTACTTTTATTTTCTAGTAACCGTGGATCTTTGAATAAAAAATATGTATGAAAATTTTTTTTAGAAGATATAAGTACCTTGAGCAAGAATATAATACATGTTTGAAATTCCTGAAGATATCAGCACTGGAACATAACATGGATATATCTGTCATTCTTTTCCATATAATGTGTCCATAATCTTCTTTCTACTGTGTACGGGGTGATATACATTATGCAATTTTGCATTTAAATGTCATCTGACATATAAATAATGTACGGTATACTGTTAGATATTGAACACATAACATGTTGACTCACAAATGTATTTCAATAATTACTGGATGCTGATATGATATTTTGTCTGGCTTTATATTTGGGAATATGCCAGCGTTTAGACTTATATCCATGAATTGCGCTTCTATTTGTCCGGCGATGTGATGTGCGCATGATCGGCCTGGCTGTGTCATCACATGGCGATGGCGTCTACACGTGACCAGACGTGTCAGGTTTACCTGGATGTGTTTGGTCACATGACACCGGCTGCAATGGGACTTCCGGTTCATGCTGGCCGCGCATGCGCCGACATATCCCATGCCGGATGATTGCTTGTAGTATTTAAAGACTGCGGTTACTATACTTACCATCTCCCTAACGAAGGAAGTAATTTCCAAAACACGCGTCGGGGCGCGTTTGA
>VIAB01040575.1:8396-22408 GCA_009801035.1 Oophaga pumilio
AAATTAACTTTTTGATGATATTCTAATTTTGTGAGAAGCATCTCAACAAAATATACCCAGAAATATGTAGTACCCTATAAATGAGCAATATAATACTCTTGAGGGTTATATACCAAAAAAATGTACTCCAGACCATGGAATAGTCTATAGGTGAGCATTATAATACTAATACATTTTTAACCAGTTTTTTGAGGCTTTTAGAGCAGCAAAATATACCAAAGAAGATGCAATACCCTATGGGTGAGCAATATACCACCAAAATGTGACAGAAAGCGTGTAATGCTGTCAGGCCTCATTTAATACTGAAATATTTTTCTATGCTGTTTGTAAGTTTGACGTACCAACGTTTTGCAACAAGAACCATGATAAACTGTATGGATGAGTCATGGAATCCATAAAAAAGTTTGAACGAAAATATTTTGAAAGTATAGTTGATGTACTTATAGAGTCATAAAGGCTTTGCAGAAAGTGCAAAGTCTGACAAAAATTATATAAGGAGGGTCATCCATAGACTCCTGAAAGGTAACAACTGTCAGGTCTCACTAAAATATTGAATAGTACGAACACTTTATGTGCTGCTGTCATCTGGTGGTGTGGAAAAGTATGCGCTAATACAGGTTTTGTTCATTTTTCTGAGAGTGAGCCTGTCTGCATTCTCTGTTGACAGGCGAAAGCGCCTGTCTGTTATGACCAGCCCTGTGGCACTAAAAACCCGCTCAGACAAGACACCAGTGGCAAGGCAGCACAGTATCTCCAGGGTATAGAGGGACAGCCAGGTGTACAGCTTTGAGACTCAATAGTTGAATGTCACAGAGAAAGGAGTACTTTGGGTTGGTCGGCCAGGTATTGCTTGACAATCTTTAAAAACTTTTCCCTCCTTGTCAAAAATACCCATTCATCAGGTCCTGGGTGCTGGGCCAGTGTCATGAAATTGGATCACATCTTTGACAGTGTACCCCTGCCTCTGCAGTGTGTCTCACTGGCATCTCCTCTCTGGTTGGGCAACATAGCTTGCCATCTGCTGCTAGCCTAATCTAATGGGAATTTTTTCAATATATTGTCCACAATGGCCTCTTGGTATAGTACCATTTTAGAAGACCTCTGTACCTCAGGAAGAAAAGATAGGATGCAAAGTTCCCCGTGTAGCATGGGTTTAGCAATGTGAACAACCAGTACTCTTTTTTGGCCAAGAAGAATGTAACGCGAGGGTCACAGGAAAGGCAGCAATACATAAGGTCAGCCATATGTGCCAAGCTCCATACAGCCAACACTTCCCTTTCTCCACTATGATGACGACTCTCCATCTCCTCCTCCTCCCCCTCTTCCTCCTCATTCTCATCGTCATCCCATCCATGTTGGAGACACATGACAAAGGTTGTGTGGCTACTAGAATTGCCTAAATGTCAATATTTCCATGGCAAGCACCCTGGAATGTGCCCGTTTAGCATTTTGGCCTGTGGGTGGGTGCTGGGAACTTTCTTTTTCATTCCAAGGGTAGGGACAGGTGAACACTGGGCTGGGACAAGGATTTGGAAGTGCCTGATGATGGTAAATCAGAATGTGCAAGGATAGATGCAGGGCAGAAGGCATCTGGGCCAGAGTTTTGGACAGGAGATTGGGAAGCACCTAGCACAGAGAAAAAAGCAACGGTGTCACCCAATGGTACCAATCATGGACCCAGGCATTCGGCCCACCAAGTTTGGTGTTTAGATGACATGTACCTGATCATGCTGGTGGTGGTTAGATTCTTAGTGGTCAGGCCCTTGGTGATCTTTGCATGGCACGGGTTGCAAATGGCCATTTTGTTTGTCTCAGAACTTTTTTTAAAAAAAGTCTCCACCTGGAGAACACTCAACTCTTTGACAGAGAAATTCAGGAGTGTCGGTACTCTGCGGAACGGTTGCATGCCTTCTCCCTCTGGTCACTCCATTTTCTCTTCCTGTCTATTTTGGTGCTGCCGATCTCTTCCCCTCAGCTCTGCTGGCCTTGTTCTGCATGCCAGCTTCCCAGGTTGGGTGGTGACTCTGTCTTCCACCACAGCACCCATGTCTTCCTGACTCCTGACTTAACAATAACAAGACTTAGCGGCAATGTGTCTCATCATCATCTTCCTCCTTATCCTAAATTTGCTGATCCTCACTGTCATGTTATTGTGGCAGTAGCGGCTTTAAGGTTTGTGCATCACTAAACAGCATGTCCTCCTGTCCCTCTTGGAGCAAGCAGATTGAGAGGCCACAATCAAGAAATTATGCTGTAAAGAGTTTCTTGAAGTGTCCTAGTGTGTGTTCACTAGTCTCCTGTGGCTCAACATGGTGGGAGGAAAGAGGATCAGGTGAGCATTAAGTGACCCAGACTTTAGGCTGGTGAGACTGGACCATGTGGAAGACTTTGCTGTGCTACCAAGCCTGCTGGAAGAATTATCTGCTATCCAACTGATTACCTGTTTGCACTGCTTTGGCTTCAGAAGTGCTGTACCATGCCTCACTGCAAAGTGAGACAGGAACCTATGTCTCGTGGATGGGCATTTTTCTTGTGCTCCAACAACAGGCATAGTCACACCTGTCCAACATCCTCAGTATCTGTGTGAATCATCAACAGCACTTTCACTTTCCTGTCCCTTAATGCATGCCTTAAGGATTTTGAAATTGTTAGGTCTCTTGATGTCAATCTTATTTTTAATAAAATAAAAGAATTGGCTACCTGAAACAACTTAAGCGGTTTAAGTGAGTCTACTCAATGGTAATGTAACAGAAAAAAATACAAAATTGTATCAATGACAATCAAATTCAATCCAGAAAAATATTTCAATGTTTTTTTTATCAGTTTTAGAGGTTACAGAATTGTTCAAAGACCACATAACACTGTATCGTTGAGAAATGGAAGCTTACAAAATGTTTAAAAACTTTTTAGCAGTTTGACAGATCACAGAAATGTTAAAAGCTTTTGTTCACTGTTAGAGATCACATAAATGTTCACAGACCTTGTTACACTGTATGTTTGAGAAATGGAAGCCTACAAATTTTTTAAAATTTACTTTTAGAGATCACAGAAATGTGTACAGACCACATAACACTGTACGTCTGAGAAATGGATGCATACAACATTTTTATAAGCTTTTTTTCACATTTCGAGATCACAGACATGTTCACATACCATGTAACACTGTACGTCTTCGAAGTGGAAGCCTACAACATTTTTAAAAGCTTTTGTTTAATTTTAGAGATCACAGAAATGTTCACAGAACACGAAGCACCATATGTATGAGAAATGGATGCCTAGAAAATTTTTAAAAGCTATTGTTTACTTTTAAAGATCACAAAAATGTTCAAAGACCACGTAACCCTATATATGCTCAAATAAATAATAATTCACAGCACCTCATGGAAACATAGGTTTAACTTTACCCATCGTGAAAGGACACGTCATGTCCAAGGAGTCCTTCTTGGCAAACGTCCAAACATCACTTAAGGAATGAGGACACATAACCCTATATGTCGGAGAAATGGAAGCATACAACATTTTTAGAAGCTTTTGTTCACTTTTAGAGATCACAGAAATGTACTCCACACTACGGAATAGTGTATGGCTGAGAAATGTAGCCCGGGAAACCATTTTTGTTATCTACTATATAATCGTCTAATTCTGTCTGTCTGTAACGGAAATCCCGCGTCGCTGATTGGTCGCGACCTCTCTGCTCAGCTGCCTCTGGATTGGATGTGGGTATTGCTGGGGTAGTGGTGCGGGCACGCCCCTTGGATACCCAAACACGGCCTTAGCAACGTCACAGGGACTGTCACAGAGCCTGTGTTAGAGAGCAGTTCTATGAGCAATAACATTTAATGAATGTATATATTTTACCCGGAAAATCCTGTGTATTCATTGCATTATTCTTAAAGCTTCATAAATAAACTACATACATATTCTAAAATACCCGATGCGTTAGAATCGGGCCACCATCTACTATAACATAAAAAAGGACCTCAAAGCAAGTAATACTTGATTGATCAAAATATATTCAATTGTTTCAGCTCCCACAAAAAAAACTGCAGCTATATATTTGCCAATGGACAGTGTAGGCCTAATCCCTGTCTACAGACTGGATTCTGTCACTCTGCCTGCTCCTGCTACTCTCTCTCCCTCCCTAGGCTAAATGTTCATTGTATGTGATACAAACGATTAGCCCTTAGAAGGGCTGTTAGTATGAAGCACTCTCTCTCTCCAATACAAAGTGTCACAGAGCTATGCAATGGCGTCAGTGTGCTGAGCTGGGCAATGACTGTTTTTATAATCCCTGATGATGTCAGATGGCCAGCCAATCACAGTAATGCAACAACCAAGATGGCTATGGAATTACAGTGACCCACAGGCAATTCATGCATGTCTATTGGCTGCGTAACAGGTGCCAAAGATCCAAGGCGGGGGATTTGAGATTTAAATTGAGCACATTACTTGCCAAATAGCGAGCACATCCAAGCATCGTGATACTTGAGTGATAACTGAGTATCACCAAGCACATTTGCTCATCCCTACTGGTCATGAAGGTGAAAACAGGCTTGGGGGCTTAAAGGGGTTAATGTATTAAACAGAAGAAGGAAAATGTAATAGTGTTTTTACTAAAGAGAAAAAAAACACTTTTGAGCAGTTCAGCCTTCTGTGGACACTGAATTAATTTACTTGTTCATTGAATAAAAATCTACAAAAGAATGCTAGGGATTAAAACATCTTGTAACCTAAAGTTTCACAATTTTAATTTAAGAAAACAAATACATCAAAGAAATTCTACAACCTTCTCTGCTTAATTAAATAAATAAAAGCTAATTCAGAAGTACAAAGTAATTTAGTTTGACTTATTTACTGATTTTCTTTTCAAACTTCAGCGTGAAAAAAACTTATCCAGTGGCATTAATAAGTAATCTACATTTGCTTAACAAATTGTTAGTTTTTTAAGTCCTCAAGGAGGTATGTTGTTTCTTACTCCTGACATTACTCTCTACTTAAATGTAAAGTAGAAAAAAGTTAATGAGTTTTCTGCCAAAACTATGAGCATGTGATAAAGGGCAATGGGTAGGTGAATGCAAAACAAAGGTAAAGTAAAAGTAACACTTATATCTTGATAATTAGTGCTACAAAATAACATCAGGAATTTGAGTAAAAGGATGGATATTGTGCTAACTGAGTCATAATGTGAATAAAACAATAATTCAGAGTTTGGCACAGTTGTAGAGCAACTAGGTTGTTTAAGCCTTGGGCAAAGTCAACGGTTATTTTAATGAAGGGAATGATCAGTTTTTGACTAGTTTCCACACAAATACAGCATAAAAGACCTTCAGGTTGTATAACTAACTATATATAACCTGCTTTTACATTTATAAATGTCCTAGAAAATCTGGTTCTCTGCCATGAAAACTTCCTGTTAATCCTTATGTATACTTCAGTATTGTTGGTCAGTATTTCATCTGTATTTGTAAGTCAAAACCAAGAGTACATTTGGGGATCAATGGTTTCCCAGTATTGAATTGTCATCCTTTCCAAATCCAATCTCCCATTAAAAGTCCCTACAGACCTTTCATATTCTCTTTTTATTGACTCCAGTAGGGTTTCATAGATATTAGATTCCATTTGGATGCATTAGTATGGGGATTGGTCCATTTGTCATCTTCTCTTAAAATTTTACACCACCTTATTAATCTCACCTCACCAGGATTTTAATCCAACCAACTTGGCAAAGTGGTAGTCTATTTAGGTGTTTTACTCCAACTCAGATCAACAGAATCTATGAGTTGATCCATAAGTTCTCAATTGCCAGCAAATGCCAAGAGGCAGGTTAAAAGATCCTGACCCTCTAGTACTATGTTTATGGGAAAATCCTAATTTATTCAATTTCTGGTATGTTCTCCATTGTACTATATGTCAAAACCTCTACATACAGGTACCTAAAAACTGAACTATGTTTCTCCTTCATCTTAATGACCTCCCCATAAAACATATCAAAGCTCAATAATAAAATACCTTATCAATGGTGCTAGTTCCTGTATTCTAAATCACTGGAAATCCACCCCACCCCCTTGTCCCACTGGATTGATAAGGTGCACAATCACTGAAAATAGAGAATCTTACTACTTCACGCTATGATAAATTTGATGCTTTCATCTCCTTATGGACTCAATGATTCCAATTTAGATATTTCAAGAAATACTGGGATCTGATTAATGGAATGTAACAATAATAAAAGATAATTAACTTTCAAAACTGATGCAGGACCCAGAAGGGGGTTACTTCTAGTTGTAATTTTAACCCTTTTACCACCATGGATGTATCCATACATCGAGGTCGCCTGGTACTTTACAACCTTGGAGGGATGGATACAACATAGCGATTGCCCATGCACAGGGGCTGTTCGCGGGCGATCTCCACCGGGTGTCAACTGATTCTGACAGCTGACACCAGGTACTAAGTGCCACTTTAACCCCTGTAACATTCCACACTGTCTGTGGATGGGGAATACTCGCTTTGCAGGTCTTGGAGGTAAACACTGGCACACTCAGAGTTAAAACGAGTCCAATCAGTTTATTATTCACCAGTATGCAGCAGTCATTACACTGTCTGTTATACATTCAGCTTTACAAAAATGAACACAGTCTCTCACTGACCCCGATCAGTATAACACGGACTCCTGTCTGTTACCTGTTGGTGTCGGCCACACAGGTTCCCGGATGCCTCTTATCTTCAGAGGTATCCCGTAAACAGCACAAAATACAGTCTCTTCCTCATAAATACTACTTCTCACTGTCCCCGGTCAGTATAACTCAGGTTTGTCAAGACTGTTACCTGTTGGATCGGCCACACAGTTTCCTGGACGCCTCTTGTCCTCAGAGGTATCCCATAAGTATCAATTAAAACACAGTCTCTTTCACACTAATACTTCTCACTGACCCAGGTCAGTATAACACGGACTCCTTTCCGTTACCTGTTGACCACGCAGGTTCTCGAATCCCTCTTATCCTCTGAGGTATCCTATAAGCACTTCTCACTGACCCCGGTCAGTATCACTCACGGGTTTCAAGACTGTCCATTTCTCTGGCTCAGACTCACCAGCACTGCTTCTCCAGTTTGTGCGACGTCCAGCCTGGAAACAAGGGAGAGCTGTCCAGACTGACAGACTCCCAACACACTCTCCTCATGTGCAACACACCTTCCTTACATAGTCGTAACCACATCCACAGGGGAGGCATGGATCACATGGTCTGGTCACATGGTCATGACCTCATCACAGGTCCTCAAAATTCACAACCACACACATATCTTCAGGCAAAACGGGGTACAGTGAGCGCCCCTCACCACAGAGTGAGGTACATGGGTAGCCCGACCCTCCCAACTCTCAAAGCTACCCGTAGCCCAGACAAAATGTGAACAATAACTACTTAGAATTTTCTTACACTTCAGAAAAAACACTCCGGGCTACATTACAGGGAGCTGCCATCTCTGTGATACATACCTCCCATTAACTATGTGGCCATTAGTATCGCTACATACCTCCCCCCTCTGCCTAAAGCCATGGGGCTTGGCACTTTCATCTTACACAACCAGAGACCCTTCCCTGTCGTCCCTGACAGTTAAACTGTCTGTGTAAGTCAGGCCCTGCTACTGAACCCTTTTGTAGACATTTGTCATCTGTCTCTGTCACGTCCTTTGATAGAGAAAACCCCTTCGTAGACCACCCACATCCCCGGCAGTCAGTACGGCATCATGATTCTCTTGCACTCATACTTTTTGTCTGGTCTGACTCTTTGTCACCACATCTGCTACAGTGTCTCCCGTCTAGGTCACTTAGCCCTGAGCTAACTGAGGCGTCACCACCTCTACATCTTCCATTAGGCCCCCTTCTGTTATCTCTCTGCTGGACATTTCTCCTATGGTCCTTATTTCCCAGAAAGCAGTTCTTCCATTTGCCTCTATGTCCTCTGTTAGCTTCAGCTTGAGGACATCCAGTCTTTAGAGAACCTCTTTGTCTCTCCATACCACGAGTTGAAGTTGGTGGCCATCTTCTTCCCATTTTCTACAGCTCTTTATTGATCTGCTCCCTATCACGCTTAGCTGCTCAATTTCTTTTAGGTACGCCACGCGATACCCGAGGAGCATCCAGATATTCCTAAGACTCTCCATGGACCCGACAACAAGGAATGGAACCATCCCATCATTACCTACGACCTGGGCCTCGTCATCAGCCAGAAACCTCAGTCTCTTCCCACCATCTCCAGCATCACTTTCCCAAATCTTCCGATAACCTTCCTCACCAAATTCCTGGGTACCAGAACGATGTCTTTCACAAAGCCCAGACAATTGTGAGCTTCCCTCGCAAGCTCCAGATGTCAGGCAGCTTCCTTATTCCTCAACATGCTCATCTGTTTCATGCGGAGGCATTGTAGATGCATATCCCTCAGGACAGCCACCCGCTTCACTGTGATTTCCCTAGTCGACAGTATCACCAACTGGTTCGTCTCTGGTGCCCAGTGCACACTACAAGCTTCTACTTCCTTTTTAAAGGCCTCATGCACATCCTCACTGGTACATGCTTCTCGCACATCTTCGGGTACCTCTATCACGCACTTGAGGAGCCAGGTCTCATTCTCTTCATGGATAGCTGACTCCTGCTTTGCCATGGACCTTTCCATCAAGACATCTGTCACGACCTGTTGATTGTCTCTTAAAAGGGGATCTGCTGTTCTGGCACCTCAGGGGCTCTGCCAGACATGGCCCCCTAAAACCAGTAGAGCAAAATCTGAACTCCAATATGGTGCTTCTTTCCTTTTGAGCTTTGCACTGTGCCTCAAAAGTAGTTTTCAACCACATATGGAGTATTAGAGAACTCAGTAGAAATTGCACAGCAAATTTGGGGAACCATTTTCTCTTGCTATCCTTGTGAAAATGAAAAAAATTGGGGCTAAAAAACATTTTTGTGTGGAAAATATATTTTGTTCATTTTCACAGATTAACGTTGTAAAATTCTGTGAAGCACCTGTGGGTTCAAGGTTCTCACCACACATCTAGATAAATTCCTTGAGGGGTCTAGTTTCCTAAATAGCATCACTTGTTGGGGGGTTTTCACTGTTTAGGCACATCAGGGGATCTCCAAATGTGACATGACACCTGCAGACCATTCCACCAAAGTCTTTGTTCCAAAACGTCACTTCTTCCTTTCTGAGCCCTGCCATGCGTTCAAACAGTAGTTTTCTCCAACATAAGGGGTATCTGCATACTCTGGAGAAATTGCACAACAAAGTTTTGTGTCAATTTTACCCTTGTGAAAATAAATAATTGGGGCTAAAAGAACATTTTTGTGGTGAAAATGTGATTTGTTTTTATTTTAACAGCTCTATAAAACTTTTAAACTTCTGTGAAATACCTGAGGGTTCAAAGTATTCCCCACTTATCTAGATAAGTTCCCTGAGGGGTCTAGCTTGCAAAATGAGGTATTTTGTGGGAGGTTTCCACTGTTTAGACACATCAGGTGCTCTCCAATATAACACGGCATCCGCTAATTATTGCAGCAAATTTTGCATTCAAAAAGTCAAATGGCGCCCCTTCACTTCCAAGCCCTGCCGTACGCCCAAACATTGTTTTTTCTCCACCTATTGGGTATCGGCATGTTCAGGATGGACAAATTGCACCACAAATTTAACAGTGCAATTTCTCCTGTTACACTTATGAAAATGCAAAATTTGGGGCTAAAAAACATTTTTTGTGAGAAAAATGTGATTTTGTTATTTTTAATGCTCAACATTATAAACTTTTGTGAAGCACCTTGGGGTTCAAGGTCCTCAACACACATCCTGAGGGGTCTAGGTTCCAAAATGGTATAACTTGTAGGTAGTTTCCACTGTTTAGGCAAATCAAGGGCTCTCCAAACATGACATGGAGTCCGCTAATTATTCCAGTAAATTTTCATTACATTTTACGTGCTTCCAAACAGTGGATTTTCCCCACATATGGGGTATTGACATGCTCAGGAGAAATTGCACAACCAATGTTGGGGTCCGTTTTTTCCTGTTACCCTTGTGAAAGTTAAAAAAAATGGGTCTAAAGTAACATTTTTGTGAAAAAAAGTTAAATGTTCATTTTCTATTTCCACATGCCATTAATTCCTGTGAAGCATCTGAACTGTTAATAACCTCTTTAATGTGGTTTTGAATACCTTGAAGAGTGCAGATTTTAGAATGGTGTCACTTTTGGGCATTTTCGGTCATGTAGGCCCCTCAAAGTCACTTCAAATGTGATGTGGACCCTAAAAAAAATTGTTTTATAAATTTTGTTGGAAAAATGAGAAATCACTTTTAACCCTTATAACTTCCTAACAAAAAAAATTATGTTTCATAAATTGTACTGATGTAAAGTAGACATATGGAAAATGTTATTTATGAAGTATTTTGTGTGACATATCTCTCTGATTTAAGGGCATAAAAATTAAAACTTTGAAATTTGCTAAATTTTCACCAAATTTCCATTTTTTTTTTTACAAATAAACACAAGTCATATTGAAGACATTTTACCACTACCATGAAGTACAATATGTCATGAGAAAACATTCTCAGAATCAGTGGGATCCATTGAAGCATTTCAGAGTTATTACCTCATAAACTGACACTGGTAAGAATTGTAAAATTTGGCTTGGTCATGAAGGTGCAAACAGACTTGGGGGGTAAAGGCATTAAGCATATATCGTCCTATCAGAAAATGAAGACTTCTACTTTAAAAATTAGCAAACTTTATTGATACACAAATAACAATGTACAATCAAATAAAGGCTATGAGGTAGTACAATTAAAAACAAGATGGAACATAAATCTACTATATGCCTTCCTTCCTTTTCCATTCATTCCAAGGGTCCTGAGGAAAAGCCAGGAACTTCAGGCTACAGTAATACTGATTGCCTCCTTCTGGCTGAAAAGGAGCTGGTTTCCTCTATTAGATCATATGGCTCTAGAAGATCCAATTCCTCCTTCCAGAAAAGACCGACCTTCTCTCTCAAGATCCCCTCATGCATCAAAATATACATCTATTGCAACTGACAACTTGGATCCTGAGAGGCAGATCTTAATGTCCCAAGGTCTGTCGGAGCGAGTGGTCACAATGATGCAAACAAGTAAGTAGTAAACCTGTAGCTTCTGCTATTTATTCTAAAATCTGGAAGAAGTTTTGCTCTCATTTTGGGGAATCCATTAGCGACTCCTCCCGCCCGAACATCCCTAAGATCCTGGAATTTCCACAACTGGGATTCGAAAGGGATTAAGACCAAGCACACGAAGAGTCCAGATCTCAGCTATAAGCGCCTTTTTTTGACTATCCACAGGCGGGGTGATTTGAAGTTTTGCAAACTTCCACATTATCATATAATGTATTGAAAACTGAGGAAAAACATTTTAAGTGAGGTGAACAATACAGAATTCTGCATTTGGTCTTCAGATTTGGTTTTCCATTGTTCATTGGCTGGTAAAAATTACCTTGTGGTATGATTCTTGAGCTTAATATGATAGTGGATATGCCACAAATACTGTTTTTTATTATTTTCGTGGTTTAAAAAAATCCAGAATGTTACACAAACCAAATGTATTTATTTTTTACAGTCATTTTCCCAGATCCATAACTTTTAAAATTTTTCATCACTAGAGCGGAATGATCGCTTTTTTTCTTTGAGTTATCAGTATTAAAAAAAGGGCTACACACTAATCATATCGTAATCATATGATAAAAATGGATCAATGATTCAGAAAGGTGGCCCTTGATGGACCTGGGACTTTTTTTTCTTTACTATGTAATAGAGTGAAGACATTTGTAAGGTTAACCCGTATCTTCTCTTTCATATTTTATCCCATTGTTTGGTTAGACTTAATCTTTTTATTTAAAAAATATTTGTGTTGCTTTTACACCGAGACATGCTTCATGTTACAGTCCTAAAACTTGAAACTGCACTACAGAGAAATTCTTCTCTTAGCAAGTCTGTCAGGTCAGACTTTCCTCAAAATGGGATATTAGCACTAAATTGAGGTAATAAAAGCTAAAAAACTTTTAGAATGTTTTTGGTAATGAGCCAGTATGTAACGCAGGAACAGGATGTCAATATTTGACATAAGACGTTTTGGCTTTAGCCATCACTAATGCACAACGGAACAGATGGTGACAGAGTTAAAGGAAGCCAGAAGTGATAGAACAAGAACAGAACATTGGCAACCAATTTAGAAGGCACAGGTAAGACTTCATCAGATATCCATTAATAAAGCACTGCTCTTTGAGAAAGGCTTTAAAGTTAACAAATCACATGCAGCAATTCCAGTGAAAGAATTGCTGCACTGTGAGTTATCATGATCAAGATATTTTTTTATGATCGCAAACAATATTGAATGTTATAATTCCTTATGATGTCAATTAGTTCCTTTAATTACTTTACCCACAAAGTTATTCAGTAATAAGGGAGGCTATAGGAAATTAAGCCAAGTAGGATTAGTCACACAATGTTTATAATAAAGCATTTTCATTAGTGTGTCTCTCACCGTATGTCTCCAGTAAGGCTCCTTTATGTATCAAAAGAAAATGAATGCATTGTAAAAATATGTACAAACATATACAGTAAGAATGTACACACTTCTCATCTTGTAATGTGTGTGACTGTGAAAGGAGGTGACGGGGACCCTCACGTGCCTTCTCTTTCTTGATGCTGTTCACACGACGACATGTGGCACCTCAGCGTTTATTCATGTATTGTTGTATACTGCCATGTGATGTATTTGTCATGTACTGTAATGTGGATGTCTTTAATATGTGTTCTGCATAGAGTTAGGGTTAGATTAGGAAGTAGTATAGGACCATAGGGAGATTAGAATACAGGCGGGCACATTAGAGATAGAAAATAGGATAGATAAGAGTGTTAGTCTAGGTACAGGGGTAAACTAAATGGGAGGAACAGCACAGAGAAGGGAAGTATAGTCAGGATACTTCCTGATTAGATTCAGAAGGAGCTCGGGCAGCCTGCCCAAGGGCAGGGTGCATGCAGTGCAGAAGACAGTTACAGGCCGAGGGGATAAAGCTGTGGATGTCAGTAAGGGGCCCCAGGCTGAGAACAGTGCAATCAGGTACCAGCTCAAAAGGACCATCCACAAGAAGGATACAGGGTCTAAGACCGGGGTGGTAGCAGCTGAGATGGCGTTCCCGGCACCCTTTCCTAATGGAACTGGACAAGGGCTGACAGGGAGCTGGTGATGCTGAAGGTACAGATGGGACATGGACTGTCCAAAGAGACTGCCCAGATGGCAGGAGAACAGAAGGCGCAGACAGAACAAGGTCTTATTAGAAGTATGGCCGTAAATGCCGGGAGGAAAGGAAGAGAGATTACAGAGAGAATAGAGTCTGCTTGGAAGGCAGGGAACGTACAGGTTACAAGGCTCTGTGTGAATTGTGCTGCCAAGCTGATGAGTGCCCTTTTGATAAGTAAAGTTAAACTGTTGGAAAAAGACTGTGACTCCGAAGTGTTTTGTGGAACTGGGAAATCAGGAGCCGGAGTGACAGAACTGGAAGGAACTCTGACAAGTGCAGCAAAAAGGGCATTGTGTTTTACCTATGAGGCGCCAGGGTGTGGGAACAGTACAGCTCATACCACGACTACCACCCTGGCCGCCTTACAACTGTAAAAGGTTAATCTTTCTCCACTCATTTAATCTTCCTCTTACATTACACTCAAGCTGCAAATAAATAAATCACACTTAACAGTCCACAGCCCCCAGATACTCAACATGCTGTCATCACTCATCGGGGTGATGAGTAGAGATGAGTGAATTTGTTCGGATTCGGTTCCGAATATGATCGAAATTGAATATTGTTTTTGCAATATTCGTCGAACATGGCCGAACGTCACTAGAGTCAAGGGGAGTAAAAATTACCGAATATATTCAGAACCGATCATAAGACATACATTCGGCATGAATACCCACTGCACCCCAGAATCCTATGTACTCCTTTTTTCT
>VIAB01040579.1:4084-16372 GCA_009801035.1 Oophaga pumilio
AGATGAAGGATGTAGGGTGTCCATTTAGCCTGCCATGGAAACATTACATGTGTCAAGGTTCTAGGAGAGGGTGAAAATGATGAGTATTTATTATAAGTAAGAACACTATGGAGGAGGGTGGGTAAAATTTATTATTTTCCATCCAATGGCAAAACGTTAATGACCAAAAGTGGGTGGAAGCTTGTTTGCCTGGTCCTCTTCTACTCATTTATCCATTGGCCAGATATAGATCATATTTGCCCACATCACCATGACTTTCCAAGCCTAGTGAGTTATAGAACTTGTCCAGGTTTAATAGGTGCTGATGCCATACCTGATTATATAGGTTTCAAAGCTTCATAGTTATTTTGGTTGACAGAAGACAACGGTCCATCAAGTTCAATCCATAACCTAACATGTTACTTCAGAGGAATCCCATGAGGTAGATGCCAATAGCCCCATATTAGGGGAAAAACTACTCCCCGACTCCACACATGGCAATGAGACTAGTGCCTGGATCAACGTCCCATCTGTTGTGAATGTGTTGGAAATGAATTCTGAGCAGAAGCTCCCTCTGGTGGTTACAAACAGTACTTTTTTTTGCCTGCTCTCCTCAGCTACCAAATCATAACAGGCTGCAGAGCTATTCAGTTCAAGAGCAAGTGATCACCGGCCACCCTGATGGGAGGGAACCTCCCTTATATAAGACCAGTCTGTAACACCTGATTGCCAATCTTCACAATCTTCATTGAATAGTTCAGTACTGTTTGTAACCACCAGAGGGAGCTTCTGCTCAGAATTCATTTCCAACACATTCACAACAGTAACAGGATCACCAGCAACCCTGATGGGAGGGAACCTCCCTTATATAAGACCAGTCTGTAACACCTGATTGCCAATCTTCACAATCTTTATTGAATAGTTCAGTACTGTTTGTAACCACCAGAGGAAGCTTCTGCTCAGAATTCATTTCCAACACATTCACAACACCCATCATAAGATCTAGTGTCCATGACTTGTAATATTATATTTTTCAAGAAATACATCTAGGTCTCCCATTGAGATTTCATAGTGAATCAACCATTGCATCATGTGGCAGAGAGCTCCAAAGAGTTGTTGTTCTTACAGTAAAGAATCGTTTTCTGTGATTATGATTAAACCATCTTTCCTCTCATTTTTCTCTCATTGTATGTACTAACCTTTTATGTGGCACCGAATCAAATGGCTTTGAAAAGTCCATACAGCCAACATCCATGGCGTTACTCTGGTCCAGTCTGAAACTTACCTCCTCATAGAAGTGTAAGGAGGAGAACCGGATCGGGCGTGCTTTCTCTAGGACAGATCCGGAATCGTTGGAGCTGTCACCCAAACTGCAGGGGAGAGAGCTTAAATCCTTGGACCGACCCTTGAACTCAGAGGTAGGGGGCGCAGTCAGGATAAAAGAGTGGCAGCGCGCGGGAACTCAGGCAGTTGTGGCGGGAACATGCAGAGCGCAGGAGGCCAGTGTCAGGTCCTTTGGGCTGCAGCGTTCAGAGTAGGCCCAAGCCTGAAGGGTCTGCGGGCTGTTGCCAGAGACTGCTGACAGAGACGTATCCGGTTCCTGCTGACATCGCTGACAGTGAGTGACTCATCAATCAGACCGGGCCCAAATGCGTGCATGTACATACGAGGAAACCAGGCCACACGCAGCGACTGGCTCCCCGACATTCCCGTTCCCAATCGCCCTTTGGCTCTAAGGTCTGACAAAAAGAGAGACTGTTGTCGTTCCTGCATTTCTTCACGCAGCCTCAGGATCGTCCACCGTATCGCAGAGGAACACCGTCGCCGCCAGGATCCAGGGCTCCTTCTTCACCGGGACGACGCTGGAATCCCCACGCACCACGGCCTTGGCGCCAACTCCTCCATCCCAGAGACTACACTCTGACGTCGCCGGACTGATAAGTTTACTAATTCTGAACTTCCCGATCCCTCCATTTACACTTGTTGTCACTGTATTTTCAGTCTCTTGTTCCATATACTTCTCCTCTCCTTTTCTCCCTGCGTGGAGTATACCTGTTATATTAAATCCCCACGTTAACCCTTGCTCTGCCTGAGTACTGTTTCTGCATCTTGTTACCTGCTCACAGAAGCTGATCAGATTTGTTTGAACAATCCCACATAAAACCATGTTGATGCTGGCTCATGAGGTTATTCTTTTTGAGATTCTCCAGTATAGCATCTCGAAACCCTCAAGGATTTTACGAACAGTAGAGGTTAAAACTTACCAGGCTATAATTTCTAGGCTCATTGTCCCATGTTTAAATATTGGTGGTACAGACTCTGTTGTTATGGAATCTGTGAATATTAGAAGTAACGGTCTGTCTATCACAACATTAATTCCTACAGTACTCGGCGGTGCCTGCCGTCCAGGCCAGGGGATTTGTCTACTTTAGTGATTTTGGGGCAGCGCCATACTTTCTGCTGGGTTAAGCAGGTGACGCATAATGGAGAATTTCTGGTCTCCCTGATGTCGTCCATCATGGGATTTTCTTGTGTAAATACTGTAGAGAAGAAGTCATTTAGCAGATTGGCCATTCCCTTACGCTCTTCCACCATTTTACTCAGAATACTTTTGAGAGGGGCAACACTATCATGTTTCAGTTTCTTACTGTTTATGGAGTTGAAGATTATTTGAGATTACTTTTACTTTCTTTGTCTCAATCTTTGCTGCCTTGATTTGTTTGTTTTTTTTACACATTTTTTTTCTCCATAATTTAATGCCTCTTCAATCCCCTCTTGTTTTACTTCTCTATACGCTTTATTTTTGTCATTTATTGCGCCCCTTATAGGTCTATTTAGCAATAGTAGTTTCCTCCTATTTCTTGTTTATTATTCCTATAGGGTATATATTGTGCACAGATCCAATTCAGGATGATTATAAATGTCTCCCATTTGCTTTGAGCACTATTGTTTTCAAGAACATTTTCCCAGTTTACGGAACTAAGATCATCTCTCAGTTTTTGGACATTCATCTTTCTGAAGTTTAGTGTCCTTGTAGCCCCATCTTATTAAAAAAAATACCGTATTTTACGGACTATAAGATGCACCGGACCATAAGACACACCCCAAATTTTCAGAAGGAAAATGGGGAAAAAAAATTAATGCGTCCAATGGGGGTCTTACAGTCTTGAATTCATCTTGCCCAGCGGGGTTCAGCAGCGCTGGTGGCAGCAGGAGTCAGGAGTTTCTTCCGGTGGTCCGACACTGCAGGGCGATGATCTCACACTCATCCCAGCCTGGTGCGGCTGGTGTGGCGGTGCTCGGTGGTGTGAGGGGCTCCGGCGACATTTTCTGATGTCCGACGCTGCAGGGCGATGATTGTGCGGTGGTGCTCTGTGGAGTGGGGGGCTCCGGCAACATTTTCTGAAAGCCTGGAGCCCCCGCACTTCTATTGACTTAATGCTGTGGCCTCCGGGAAAATGGCCACTGGAGGCGGTGCATGTGCAGATTGAGATCTCGGTAGCCGAGATCTCAATCTGCGAATGCGCCGCCTCCAGGGGCCATTTTCCCGGAGGCCAGATTGATTCCCCAGGCGCAGATTGAGATCTCAGCAATGAGATCTCGTCCCAAGATCTTAGAGCCGAGATCTCAATCTGTACATGCGCCACCATTTTCCCGGCCACAGCATCGAGTCAATAGAAGTCCGGGGGCTCCAGGCTTTCAGAAAATATCGCCGGCCCCCGGCACCACTGAGCACCACTGCACCATCCTCGCCCTGCAGTGTTGGACATCAGTAAATGTCGCCGGAGCCCCCGGCACCACCCAGTACCAGCACCATCGAGCACAGCCGCACAACCATCGGACTGCAGCATTGGACCAGGACTACCAGAAGAATTGCCTGACTCTTGCAGTCACCATGCTAAGTGTAGGTATTGTACATTCCAACTATAAGATGCAACACCGTTTTCCCCAAAAAATTTTTGGGAAAAAAGTGCGTCTTATAGTCCGAAAAATACGGTAGGTGAAAAAGTATTATTTTGTGAACCCCAACCCGTATATTTGAAATTCTCTCCAGCTTTTTGGTCAGTATTAGGCCTAGCAGTGCCCCCCTTCTTGTTGGGTTCTGAATCAGTTGTGAAAAGTAATTGTCTTTAATTTATATTAAAAACCTGTTTCTTTTGATGGAATTGAAGGTTTCGGCTCTACAATTTACATCAGCAGTTGAAGTCCTGGATAATAATAACTTCTCCCTGATTCGCTGCCTCATGTTACTTTATTATGAAGATATTTTCCTCCTCTTCTAATATATGTGGAGGCTTAGAACAAACCTCTATCAATATTTTATTACTATTTCTTCCTCCCATTATCTCTGCCGACAGGTACTCGACAATTACATTGGACACATATATTATGACGTAGGATGGATTTTCGGGGTGATTTTACATATAAACAAACTATAGCCTGTAAATTATAAGTACAGTCATAGTTTTGGTCCAGCCGTGTCTACGTTATCCCCACCATATCATCGTTTTCTTCCGACAATATACCTAATTCTAAAGGGAAATGAATATTCACTGCTCTCCACTCCCAAGGGTGTGGAGAGCAGTGAATATTCATTTCTCTTTAGCAGCGGGCACAGGTGTTAGCCGCAGCAGCCGGCTCCTGCCTCCTGTGACTCTGCCGCTCCCCCCACCTCCCCATTCATAGCCACAGCAGCTACATCCGGACTGTAAGACGCATCCCCATTTTCCTCCAAATTTTTGGAGGAAAAAAATGTGTCTTATAGTCCAAAAAATACGGCACATTGGATTACCTGCAATATGAACTCGTCCACCTATGATTAATTGTGTGGGACATTACAACTGCAAACACTTTATATCGACACCCACCCATTTCTTGTTGGGCTTATATTGGGGCCTGCTATTTATATATTTATACCAGAGGTTTTTTTTGGTGTTGGCATGTATTTTCCATTTTAAATGTTTTTAGATGTTTGTCTTGAATTCCCTAATAAAATTTGACTGATACATTTTAAACTACAGGTGTTGTCATCTCTATGTTGTCCTTCCTCTCTCCTTTAGTATACTTAGGAACAAATCACTTGTAAGCTTTTTCATACTCTCGACATCCAGGGGCGTAACTATCACAGTCGTAGAGGTTGTCACCGATCCTGTGCGGATGAGAATGCACTTTCAGCTGAAGTGTATTGTGGTGCAGGGGTCCATGTGCTGCAATACACGCTGCTGGCTAACCAGAAGTCAGCAACTAAATTCAGTGTGAATATGACTGGAGGCGCATGACAATATATACCAGGATGTGCACAGAATGGGGGACATATATATTCCGATTGGGAACATATACAGTATAATAGGTTGGATATATAAATATACACCAGGATGAGGGACATATATAACAGGAGGGAGCCCAGGACTGGGGTAATTACTACATAATGAGGGGCAACTCATATCTCCTTATAGGATTTAGAATTCTACAAGGGCTCATACATCTGACCAACATGCCGGAGTGGGATGCGTGGCCTGGCTTTACATGTAGAAGGATGCATGAAGTAACAGCTCCTTCAAGTTCCTTGTTAAAATTCTCTTCGTCTTGGAAGTGAAAGCATTTTGGAGATATGGAAAGACGAGACTGTGGTGGCAGAACCTCCAGTTACCGACAGATACATCTCCCGTCACGAGGATGGAGGAAAATCTGAAATAAGCTGCTGCACAGGCAGAGAGTGCTCAGAAAGATGGTGCCACTGCAAAAACAACAACATGCGGGAAGGGGGGGGGGCGAATGGGACAAGGGAGGTTGTGGAGGGGGACCCGAGGTCCAAATTTTGCACTGGAGCCTATCAAACTCTAGTTACACCACAACAGGTGTTTTGAATGCAGTTACTTTTCCTTCAGCTGCAATACAACCTGAAACTCACTGCAATGTCTGCAAAAAAACGGTGACTGAAGGATGACCACAAGCAAACAAGAGGCATAGATGGCAGAACAAATATTACTTTATTTGTGTAGATTATGGTACATAAATCCCATTGCTGAGGAAAACAAGATTTGGATTGTTTGACATCATCACGTTTGACATCCAATAATTTCCAGTTCATCAGCAAATGCTTCAAAGTCTTCACAACGTTCCAGGTAATCACGCTCTTGACACTCTCTTTCATTTGGCCACCACTCAATCCAAGTGTCACCTCCCAGGACATAGGTGTAGCTGAGGAAACATGGTCAAAATTTTTAACCCCAGTGAGTCCTTACTTTCTTCGTTGTATTAATGACGAGACTTCGCACTTACCCTGATTTCTCAGTGTACCAAACATTCTTGTCGGCTCCAAGTACAATGTAATCTGCTCCTTTCTTCAACTTTAGATTTTCTCGACACCTAATGTGGCTGATAAAGGTCCGCTTGTTGCCCTTGGCTTTTTGATCCGTTCCTAGATTACACAGGAGTAAATTAGAAATGATGAGATGGTCAAATCGATGTGATAGTGTGATATACAATTAGTAAATTCATCCATCCAAAGATGACAAATATCTTGTTGTTGGGATATGCAGAAACACAGGAAAGGTTAGTAGTGTGCACTCCAAAAAGATAAATTTTTTTATTAAGTACTGTACATAAAATTACAAAGAATACCCGAGACATGCTAATAAAAATATTTAGAAACTGCAACAAAAAAAATACAAACTGCCATGTACATGTTAGAGATTGAGAACATGGTCTCAAAAGCCTTCACAGTAAAGGGATGTTCACCACAAATAGGGTTGTGAAGGATGAAATAGAAATCAAAATGATATAAAAAGGAAAATACGATCTTATGGAAGGACACTAGAAAAATAGTAATAGATTCAGCTAAAAAATATATGTGTGGCAGTGAGGGTATCAATCAAAGGTTTTATAATACAACCTCAACAGATGAAAAAAGAGAAGAGACAAGGGGAGAGGACCCACACGTTTCGCCACCCAGTAGTGTGGCTTCATCAGGGATCGTCATTTGGATATACTGGACAATTAGCGAGATGCCAGTTTTAACAATATAGTCTATGCGCTGATAGTTTGGTTGTTTGGCGCTATCAGCAGATTTTAATACTTATTTTAGCTTCTAGTGAAAATAAGGTTCATCAACCTCAGTAGAGTTTGAGGAGGCCTTTTTTTCTGCAGAATCAATTGTCGTTTCCATTGGTGCCATTTCTGGAAACATGAAATATATTGATCAACATTTATTTATATTTTGAAAGAGATAAAAAGCATTGTTCTGCCATTGTTTTTATAGTTTTAAAACAAGTGCTCACTTTATTGTATGGCTGCATGACCAGCTCTTCCTTCATCTACTGTACAGTCACCAATCAGTTGTCGATTGTGAGCCCTCGTGGTTGGGCCCTCTCTCCTCCTGTACCAGTCACTGACCTGTATTGTTTAATATTATTGTACTCGTTTTTTTTATCATGTATGCCAATTTCACATGTAAAGTGCCATGGAATAAATTATGCTGTAATAATAAATAATAATTATAATAATAATGGATCATGATGCTGACCGGCTATTCGGCTCGGGATGGGACCCCATCCGCTCTCCTAAACTTTATTGCAAGGACATTAATGGAACCCACCATTCTTTGTAAGGCTTCCTAGGTGCTGGATTTGCTAGCCACAGCATATTTAAATGGGTTAAATGTACTGGATGTGGGATATCTCTGACCCTTCCTGCAGCTATAAATTATAGCTTACACTAGGTGCCCAATGCACAGGCCTATTTTGTAAGGGCTTAAAAGAGAATAGTTAGGGTCAACAAACTCTGGGTAATATGTCTCCCTATACTTCACTACAGATACTTCAGCTGTGATATTTTTGTGCATCTCATTTTCAAAGTGAAGGAACATAAAAACACTAAAGCTTCCTGCGAATGTGCTATAGCCAACTAATGGCCTTCATCAAGACTGTTTGACTCTCTTTCTAGGACTCCTCTCATGCTGCCCTTGTGCACTAGAATACTTTGCTTTTTCCATCACACTGACTCCTTACACCAACAATATTTGTGCATATAATCTTAGTGTACTTTCGATACATTCTGTTCCAGAAAGACCATAATTCAGTTGCTTTACATCATATTCAATGTTACCTGTCTTGTAGACCTCCTTAATTTGCATCTCATATCGGTCAAAGTCTTTTTCGTATTTTAAGTCAAGAAGTGTTATCTTGAACACTATAGAGACAGAGAAAAAGGAGAATTAGTTATTACATTAAAAAGCTTTTTTGCTTCATTAAAATTGCTGATCTATCCTCTTGATAGGTTACTAGTCTTGCTTCCAGATCTCTGCCCACTCCGATGAGCAGTTTGATATAGCCAGTGTGCATACGGCACAACTCCATAGTTTTAGTAGCCAATATGAAAAATTTGGATTGGCAAAACTGTAATACTAGATACGCCCACTATTAAAAGCGTAGCGCTGTGTCTGGTAAACAATGAGAAGCGTCACAAATCCATCAAACAGATGAACGCCAGGGTTGCTGATAATCGGACTCCCATCTATCTAATATGGATGGTCTACTACATAGAAAGGCCAGGGTTTCCAAGTAGAAATACAAATCTGCCCAATTTCAAATTGAACAAATTTGCTTGAAATTGGCTGGGAAATGCAATTACATTGAATTTATTTCATGGCAATTAATTGTGCCCCTATTTTAAAAGAAGTTTTTTATCCTCTGAGGTCTTTAAAGACCCCTAGTGCCGTGAGGTAGCTCTGAAGTCTCTGAAGAGTGAAGATGGAAGAGAAGAAGACCGGAGCTGGAGGGAGTGAACGAGGGATGACCAGTCGAAATCTGCAGTGGCAGGACAGGTGAGCGCGAGATGAGCTATATAAATGTAGGCATGGCAGTGCTGTCGTAGCTTACCGTGGTCCACTCCAGATTTACAGGCGGCATTCAGTCTATCCAGCGCACTGCGTCTTTCTGACTGATCCATTAAACAGTTTCCTGACAATGAAATCAAACTGGTAAATCAGGAATAAAAAGATTTCTATACAAATCAAGTTTAATGATCCGACCTCAAAAACTACTTTACCTCACACATTTACCATTTAGAAGGGCTATTTTGAAAATTTTCAAAGACAGAATATAAAAATATTTTGGTCAAATGTCCCATCCACATAACACCTATTCACCGAACTTGAATCCAAAATAGTGTGGGACCCCCCAAAATTACCTGCTAAGCAAATATAGGCCCAAATCATACTACCTCTAAATACAAACAGAAGACTATCCCTAAATTCATAGACCAGACTAAATGCACATAAATGCAGACCCCAGACCAGATTGTCCTGAAATATATATTACAGACTAGACTACCGCTAAAAACAGACCCACAGACCAAACTACCCCTGTATAGGAACCCAAGACTATCCCTAAATACATAGACCAGACCAGACTACCCCTAAACATAGTGCATACCCCAGACAAGAATATTCATAAATGCAGACCCCAAACCAGATGGTCATGAAATATATATTACAAACTGGACTACCCCTAAAAATAGACCCCTGGCCAAACTACCCCTGTAAACAAACTCAAAACTATCCCTAAATCGATAAACCAGACAAACTACCACTAAATATAGTGTAGACCCAAGACAAGTCAATCCATAAATGCAGACCCGCAAATCAGTTTGTCCCTAAATATACATTACAGACAGGACCATCCCTAAAAACAGACCCGAGACCAGGCTACCCCAATATATAAACCCAAGACTATCCCCAAATTGATAGACCAGACTGGACTGCTAGTAAATATAGTGTATACTCCAAGCAAGACTATTGGTAAATACAGACCCAAATCGAGACATTCCTAAATATACACTCCAGACCGGACTACCCCTAAATGCAGATCTCAGACAAGGTTAGCTTTAGTACAATTCCCAGACCAGACTACCCTAAATACACACCCCAAACCAAACTTCCCCTAAATATAAACCCTAGACCTGCCTAGTCCTAAATACAGAACCCAAACGAGACTTGCCCTAAAAATAGACTGCTGACCAGATTACCCCAAAATACAGACCCTATTCAAGACCATTTTTAAATGAAGATCCCAGACCATGTTAGCCATAAATACAATACTGAGAACAGACTATCCCTCAATACAGACCCCAGACCAGACTATCCATAAATACTGCCCCCAAATGACACTACCACCAAACTACAGACTCCAGATCAGACAATCTTTATTAAAAGACCCCAGATTAAATTACACTAACTACAGACCCCAGTCCAGACTTCCAGTATATTCAAACCCCAGACCAGACAATGCTCCATATTAACTGGAGTCTTGTGGATATTCTCAGACACACATGTTATATGACTTACCCTCTGCGCACCGACACACATTTTCTTGACAAATGCGACCAAACACTTTGCTTCCTTCATCTTTGTGGTAGAATTTCCGGCAACGATTTTCTGACGGAGAGAAGAGAGTAATTGTTTGCAATCCTCAGATTTCTCATTCCTGGGTGTTTTCAAAGAGATTCTCCTTCTATATTTATTTCTATGGAAAAAAATCTGACATTATCAGAAGACTAAAAATAGATTCATTTTTAGAAACTTGCTGCCTGAAAATGCCATTTCAAGCAATGCTGGTGTTTGTCAGGATGTTCCAAATAAAAAGACTGCCATGTTCCACTGGGTCATACCTCTAAGTAAATGTAAAGTACTATTTATTGGAGATCATGGAGTTATACCAAGTAGTCACCCAAGGGTAGTTTTTGAGATTCACCACTGCCATCTTAGTGAAAACGCTGATCAACAGTGTTCTAGACATCACAAGAAATGGGGGTTTACTCTTTTGCTCTTCTTGTTAGCTGGACAAATGTTGACAGCCTTTGTTCTATCGAAGGCTCCGCAGGATTTTCTGTGCCAATTCCGGTTGGACATATAAGAGGGTTCAAGATGAGTCTATCACCCTCTTAGAGAAATTAGGGGTTTTACATTGACGTTGGTTCCAACTCTGGGACCACCTCCGGTTTCTAAAACTTAGGACTCAATCTAACTTTTTTTGTTATTTTTAAATAAATTTGTAAAACAGGGTCTGGATTTTTATTTCAAACAAAGGACTTTGTTCTGAGTGTTTTCATTGACAATATGACTATGAAGTTAATAATGGATAGGAGTCTTGTAGATGCTTCTCTATCACTAACGCTTGGGCTTGATGTCAGCTGACAATGCAAAGGTGACATAAACCCCACAAATATTACCCCACTTGCCACCACCACAGAGCAAGTGAGAAGAGGCGAGCAAAGTGCCAGAATTGGCGTATCTCATAGATGCACCTTTTTTGGGGTGGTTGCGGGCTGCTTTTTTTAGGTTGTGGGGGTCAATATCCATGGCCCCTTAACAGGCTGAGAATACCAGCCCCCAGCTGTCTGCTTTAGCTTCGCTGGTTGTCAAACATGGGGGGATCCCATGGTGTTTTTATTTAAATGATTTATTATCATAATTTTAAATAATTGCATGGGGACCCCTCTATTCTTCATATCCAGCCATGATAAAGCTGGCAGATGATGGTTGTAGCACACAGCTGTCAGTTTTGCCTTAGCTGTTTATCAAAAATAGAACAGACCCTAATTAATAATTTCTTATTAATTATTTATTTATAGCATTCATCAACTGATGAATAATCCCATCAGCAGCCCCAGCTCTCACTGTTATCATAGATAGCAGGCACAGGCTGATAGGAGTAGTACTCACATCAGCCAACATCTCTGTGTCACATCTGCTGGCTGATGCTGTCATCTGACAGCATGGGAACCACAGTGTTCTGACAGACAGTAATAATCTTACTGTCAATCAGAGCTGCGGGTGTTTCTCACGGTGTCATGCAGATGACAGCATGGGAAACACCTGATGTACTGAACCAGAACAGTAAAGCAGACTTCCTGGAGGACTTCTTGGAGAACTTTGCTGTTCGGATTCGCCCATCACTATACCTTATACTTGGCAATCCATCATGAATTGGAGTGTTTCATTTTTCTTCAATTTCCTCAAACTTGCAGGATTTACCTGGTGAATAATAGTCATAGATTGTGACAGATCCAGGTTGCACAAGTCCTACGTTTAAGTACTTGTGAAGATTAAACTTCAGACATTGCTCCTCTGTGTGTGAAACCTGCAAGGATCAAAAATGAATGTTATAGGTCATAACCCTTACTAAATCCCAGCCATGGCCACCATGTAAAATGGAAGCCTCTAATTTATGGCAGCCTCATTTACTGTGGAGATACAGTGGGGTACGGACAGTATTCAGACCCCATTAAGTTTTTCACTCTTTGTTTCAT
>VIAB01040593.1:5182-22393 GCA_009801035.1 Oophaga pumilio
GACGGAATATAGGCTGAACTGCATGGACAAATGTCTTTTTTCAGAGTTGCTAACTATGTTACAATGTTAATTCAAGACGCACAAGGACACAGTCTGTTCAGCTTTATACAATGATAATGTAGGATGTCTTACAACACAGTACTGTGCTGTGTAGTTATTCTGCCTTTAAACTGTAGAAATTAAGATGACATTTAGAGAAACATCAGGTCCTATACTCTTATATGGATGTTCTAACAGGACTCCATGTAACTCAGAGGTTGTGTAAGCACTAATACAAATTTTTGCCTTACAAAATCCAAATATGAAACAGTTTTTGCATGTAATAATAATAATAATAATAATAATTTTATTTCTATAGCACCAATATTTTCCACAGCACTTTACATTATAGAGGGGACTTGTACAGACAATTAGACATTACAGCATACCAATAAACACATAGATCAAAACAGATACCAAGAATGAGGGCCCTGCTCGCAAGCTTACAATCTATGAGGAAAAAGGGGAGACACGAAAGGTTGATGGTAACAATTGCTTTCATTGTTCGGACCAGCCAAAGAATAAGAATCGGATGTGCCTGTAATGCTGCATGAACCAGTTAACAGTCTAAATACTGTATGTAACAGTACAGCATAAAGCATGTGAGAACATGATGCGAGGAACCTGGTTATGGTAAAAATTTTGAATGGGCAACACAGGGATAGTTAGGTTAATGCGTTGAGGCGGTAGGCTATGTATACTATATTGTCAAAAGTATAGATGAGAGTAGAATTCAATTCTACTCGATGTTTTGGAAAGTCAAAATTCTGAGGAATGTATAAGGGAAGGGATGGTGAGAAGCAGCTGCAATTAAATGTAAAAAGGGACATTGAGTATGACAGGCACATGCAGGGGATAAGAATGACAATTATAGTGAAATTTATATTTACAGTGAAGTCCTTGCTCATGAATGCTAACCATTACAGAGAAAAAGTGAACCAATATGGTCCTTAGTCATGCTGGCAAGCTTAATAAATTGTATGCTGGTATACTTAAGGAATGTTAGGTGTAATGATAGCCTCAAGGAAAGAGTGGACTGGAATCCACATCTTTTCTGCAGTGTATTGTATTGTCGGGTCGTTGACCGACCTGTGGTTCTGCGGCAGCCTCTCCTACATGTGCTTTAACCACCTAATACCAGGTGAGCAGCTTCTTACTTAAAAAGTGCTAACATACTATCTGATAAGACCCTATTGCGCTTTTGTGTCTCCCTTGTTTTATCTATCAGTGCTAACCTGACATACTTCACTTCAGCAAACAGCGATAGAAGTAGCAAAGGGGTAATTTGCCCAGGGCGCAGCCGGCAGGGTGGCACTGTTGGGCAGCTTGATGCGGCAGTCCGAGGTGTGTCTCAAGTGGCTACATTTTCTTGACCCCACCGTAGGGGGATTCGGTTGTTCTCTAAGCAGGCTGTCAAGGTGACAGCAGGCTCAGAAGAGGTGCTCTATGCTGGCTCCCAGCAATCAACTCTACTCATGTCTTTCAGATGCGAGTACATATGAAGCCCGGACCTGAAAGTTTCATTTAGCTGGTCACTCTCCAGTCAGGTAA
Source organism: Oophaga pumilio (assembly GCA_009801035.1). Lineage (NCBI taxonomy): Eukaryota > Metazoa > Chordata > Amphibia > Anura > Dendrobatidae > Oophaga > Oophaga pumilio. The sequence continues at coordinate 6,773 of VIAB01040593.1, forward strand.
GCACTCCCCTGAAGCTGAATAGAAGTTTGGTGCTGTGAACACAGTATAAGGAACGGGGAGGATTGGTGTTGCAGACACTGTATGAGCAACTGGAGGTTGGTGCTGTGGACACAGCATGAGGAATGGGGGATTGGTAATGCAGACAAAGTATGAAGAGCTGAGGAGTGGTGGATTGGTTCTGCGGTCATAGTTGAAGGATTAGGGGGGTTAATGAGGACACGGTGTAAGGAGTGGGGAGGATAGGTGCTGTGGACACAGCATGAGAAGTCGGGGATTGGTGCTGCAAACACACTATGAGGAGTGAGGGAGGAGCTTGGTGCTGCGGACACAGTATGAGGGATGGGTGCTATAGGTGCTATGGACACAGTATGAGGGACAGGGAGATTGGTATTGTGGACACTGTATGAGGAGTGAGGGGATTGGTGCTGAGAACACAGTATCAGGAGCAGTGAAAATTGGTGTTGTGGACACAGTATGAGGTGCAAGAGGGATTGGTGTGGACACAGTATGAAGAGTGGATGGGGATTGGTGCTGCTGACACAGTATGTGCTTTAGGAGGGATTATTGCTGTCAACACAATTTGAGGAGTGGAGGGGGTTGGACAAAGTATGACAAAGTATGATGAGCATGGAAAATTGGTGCTGCTGGCATAGCATGAGGAGAAAGATTGGTCCTGCAGATACAGTATGAGGAGCAGTAAAGATTGGTGCTGCAGACACAGTCAGAGAAGTGGAGGGATTAGAGCTGCGGACACAATATGAGGAGAAGGGGGAATTGTGTGGCACAGTATGAGGAGCAATAAGGGGTATTGGTGCTGTAGAAGCAGTATGAGGAGTGAGAGTGATTGGTGTTGCAGACATAGAATGAGGAGTGGAGGGATTGGTGCTGCAGACACATTATGAGTAGTGGGAGGATTGGTGCTGCAGACACAGTATGCGGAGCGTTGGGGAGGATTGGTGCTGTGGACATAGTATAAAGAGCAGAAGAGTTGGTGCTGCGGACACAGTATGCGGAGTGGAGGGAGATTTGTGTGGACACAGTATGATAAGTGGGGAAGATTGGTGCTGCGTACAGAGTATGAGGAGTGAGGAGAATTTGTGCTGTGGACACAGTTTGAGGAGCAGGGGGAAAGTGCAGGCACAGTTTGAGGAGTGGTGGGGGTATTGGTGCTCTGGAAGCAGTATGAGGAGTGAGGGGGATTGGTGCTGTGGACATAGTATGAGGAGCATGGATGATTGGTGCTGTGGACAGTGTGAGGAGCAGGGAAGATTAGTGTTGCAGACAAAGTGTGAGAAGTGGGTGGGATTGGTGCTGTGGACACAGTATACGGAACATTGGGGAGGATTGGTGCTGTGGACACAGTATAAAGAGCAGAAGAGTTGGTGCTGCGGACACAGTATGCGGAGTGGAGGGAGATTTGTGTGGACACAGTATGATAAGTGGGGAAGATTGGTGCTGCGGACAGAGTATGAGGAGCGAGGAGAATTTGTGCTGTGGACACAGTTTGGGGAGCAGGGGGAAAGTGCAGACACAGTATGAGGAGTGGTGGGGGTATTGGTGCTCTGGAAGCAGTATGAGGAGTGAGGGGGATTGGTGCTGTGGACATAGTATGAGGAGCATGGAGGATTGGTGCTGTGGACAGTGTGAGGAGCAGGGGGGATGGTGTGGACACAGTATGAGGAGTGGGAGGATTGGTGTTTTGGACACAGTTTGAGGAGAGGTGGGGAGGATGGGTGCTGTGGACATAGTATAAGGACCAGAGGGGATGAGTGCTGCAGACATACTCTGAGGAGCAGAGAAGATTGGTGTTGCAGACAAAGTATGAGTAGTCGGTGTGAATGGAGCAGCGAAAACAGTATGAGGAGTGGGGGATTGGTGCTGTGGACACAGTATAAGAAGAATGGAGGATTGGTGCTGTAGACAGTGTGAGGAGCAGGGAAAATGGTGCGGATACAGTATGAGGCAAGGTGGGGAGGATTGGTGCTGCAGACACAGGGGAGTTGGGTGGGATTGGTGCTGCGGACACAGTGTGAGGAGTGGGGGGTTGGTGCTGTGGACATAGTAGTAGGACTGGGGGATTTGAGCTGTGGACACAGTATGAGGAGTGGGGGTATTGGTGCTGTGGACACAGTATGAGGAGCATGGAGACTGTACTGTGGACACAGTATGAGGAGCAGGGGCAATGGTGTGGACACAGTATGAGGAGTGGTGGGAAGGATTGGTGTTGTGGAACAGGGGAGTGGGATGTGATTGGTGCTGCGGACACAGCACGATTAGAGGGGGATTGGTGATGCGAATACAGTATGAGAAGTGTGGAGGATTGGTGCTATGGACACAGTATGAGGAATTGGAGGTAGTGAATATCGGGCACTAAAATGCTTGAAGGGGTTTCAGACAGGCTTGACTTGAGTAACAAGTGTAATGGAAGTCTATGGCAAAAGCAGGCATTTTTCCAGGAGACCCTAACAAGAGGACTTGGGGGGCTGGAAAATCACTGAAATGGATGGAAACAGTCCTCAAATAGAATGGGAACAGCATGGAAAAGATACCGGGATGCTTTTAAAAAATGACATGGAGTCCTCCCCATTTTTTTGATAACCAGCCAAGGTAAAGCAGACAGCTGGGGGCTGATATCATGAGGCTGGGAAGGTCCATAATTATCTCAACCCTCCCAGGGTAAAAATATCAGCCAGCAGCCACCCCAGAATTGGCGCATTACATTAGATGCACCAATTCTAGAGCTTTGCCCAGCTCTTCCTGATTGCCCTGGTGCGGTGGCAAACGGGATAATATTTTTGGGGCTTGATGTCAGTTGTGTAATGTCAGCTGGCATCAAGGCAGGTGTTAATAATGGAATAAAAACACACACAGAAACTAAAAAATACTTTGTTGGAATAAAGACTCCCCCACACTATCCCTCGTTCATCACTTTATTATCAAAAATTTGAGAAGTGGAGAAGATTGGTGTTGTGGACAAACTATGAGGAGAAGGGGGATTGATGTAGACACAGGATGAGGAGCGGTGGGGGATTGGTGCTGTGGATACAGTATGAGAAGTGGGAGTAATTGGTGCTGTGGCCACAGTATGAGGAGCGGGGAAAATTGGTGCTGCAGACACAGTGTAAGGACCAAGAAACATTGGTGTTGCAAACACATTATGAGGAGTGGGGAGAAATTGGTGGGGACACAGTATGAAGAGTGGGAGGATTGATGCTGTGGACACAGCATGAGGAGTTGGGGGAATAGTGTGGACACAGAATGAGAAGCACAGGTGGGAATGGTGCAGACACAATTTGAGGGAGGGAGATTGGTGCAGACACAACATGAGTAGCAGTGGTAGAGGGATTGGTGTTGATGCAATACCGGTAGCAAAGGGGACCTGTGAGCAGACAGTATATCAATATGGTGAGCAAGGAGGACCTGTCTGTGAGGAGATGGCATGGCAATTTTATGAGCAAGACAGACCTGTGAAGAAACAGTATGTCAGTATGGGGAGTGTGGAGGACCTGTGAGGAGGCAGTATGTGTGAGTGAGGGATCCAGTGAAGAGCCAGCATGGCAGTATAGGCAGTGAAGCAGACTGGTTAGGAGAGAGCATGGCAGTTTGTTGAGCGAGGGGGATCTGTGAAGAGACAGTATGGCAGTTTGGAGTGTGGGGGGATCTTTGAGGAGACAGAATGGAGAGTGTAGAATATTTGAGGAAACAGTATGAGAAGCAGGAGGAAACGGGTGCTGATACAGTATGCAAAGGTGGAGGATTGGTGCTGCAGACACAGCATGAGGAGTGGGGGATTAATACTGCAGGCACATTAAGAGCAGTGGTTGGATTGGTGCTGTAGAAGGTGCAGGGGAGAATTGTATGGACAGAGTATGAGAAGCTTGTAGGATTGGTGCTGTGGACACATTATGAGGTGCAGAGGATATGGTGTGGACACAGTATGAGGAGTAGTGAGGGAGATTGGTGTTTTGGACACAGTATGAAGAGCAGGGGGATTGGCGCTGTGGACACAGTATGAAGATTGTGGGTATTGTTGCTGCAGACACAGTATGAGGAGTAGAGGGAATGCTGCTGCGGAAACGGTATGAGGAGAAGTGAGGAGGATTGGTGCTATGGACACATATGAGAAGCTGTGAGGGATTGGTGCTGCTGACACTTTATGAGGATTGGGAAAGATTGGTGCTTCAAACACAGTATGAGGAATATGGAAGATTGGTGCTGCAGACACAGTAAGAGGAGCAGAGAGATTGGTGCTCTTGACACAGCATGAGAACATGGAAGATTGTTGCTGGGGACACAGTATGAGGAACGCAGGAATTGGAGCTGAGGATACAGTTTGAGGAGCAGAAAGGATATTTGCTGCAAACACAATATAAGGAGCAGAGAAGATTGGTGCTGTGGATAAAGTCTGAGGAGCAGGGGGATCGGTGTAAACACATTATGAGGAGTGGTGGGGAGATTGGTGCTGCGGACACAGCTTGAGGATTTGGGGGTATTTGTGCTGCGGACACAGTATGAGGAGTGGGGGAATTGGTGCTAAGGTAACAAGTAAGAGGAGCAGGTAAAATTGGTGTTGAAAACAAATTATTATGAGGAGGAGTAGGAGATTGGTGTGGACACAGTATGAACAGCAGGAGGATTGGTGCTGCGGACACAGTATAAGGAGAGGGGGTATTCGTGCAGACACAGTATTAGGGGTGGGGGGATTGTTGTGGACACAGAATGAGGAGCAATAGTTGGGAATAGTGTGGACACAGTTTGAGAGAAGATCGATTTCTGCAGACACAATATGAGAAGCACAAGTGGTGGGGATCGGTGCCGATACATTATAGTGATCAAGTGGGATCTATGGGGACAAAGCATGGAAGTTTGGGAGCAAGAGAGATCTGTGAATAAACAGTATGTCAATATGGGGAGTGCAGAGGACCTGTGAGGAGGACAGTATGTGAGGAAACAGTTTGAGAAGTGGGAGAAAATGGATGTGGACACAGTATTAATAGTGGGAGAATTGGTGCTGCAGACTCTGTATGAGGAGTGGTGGGAGGTTGCTGTGGACACAGTACGAGGAGTGGGGGAATTTGTGCTACTGACTGACACAGTATGAGGACTCTAGGGGATTGCTGCTTTGAACACAGTATGAGGAGTGGCTGGATTGGTGCTGCAAACACAATATATGGAGTGGGGGTATTGATGCTGCGGACACAGTATGAGGATCGTGGATAATTGATGCTGTGGACACATTATTAGGAGCAGAGGGAATGGTGTGGACACAGTATCAGGAGTGAGGGGGACTGGTGCTGCAGTCACATTTTGAGGAGAGGGGTTAGATTGGCGCTATGGACACAGTATGAGGAGTGGGTGGGGTTGGTGCTGGGAACACAGTGATTGTGATTGTCCACTTAATGACTGACATGTGGAAAAGCGCTTGTTGCCAGGGACACTACATTTCCCTGATGCCACACTGGAACAACATTGTGGAGGCTGGGCACGAGTCCCACCCTGGCATGGCACATGTGCTACCAACGCTGAGGATTCCTGCCCCTACTTCTATCAGAGTTTCCTCCACTTCCTACACCAGTTCCTGCACCTACTCATGCTCATGCTCATTTGCCATCTCCAATGTGCTATCTCAGAGCACGTCATCCATATCAGTCAGAAGCTCTAAGCACTGCCTTAGCAAAGCAGAAACAGGTTCTGCTGAAACTAATTTGTCTAGGAGACAAACCACACACTGCGGCAGAGTTATTTTAATGAACAACAGACCAGACAGATGTGTGGCTATAACAGCTGAACTTACAACCAGACATGGTGGCGTGTGATAATGGCCATAACCTGATGGTGGATGTGAAGCTTGGCAAGCTCACTCGTGTACCATGCTTATGTAAGGTTCCTAAGCATGGTAGTCGTGTGTGAGCTTCTGCTTTTGCATGCTCTGGCACCCTACAGACAATACATATCCCAGTCCTCGTGTGCTGCTGTGTGTGAAGTGCATCACACTTACTTGTGTCCCATAGGCCTCCACTGGCTCCAGGCTCCCACCTTCCAGAACCTTCACAGCAAACAATACAGGGGACACTGAATTAGTTGAAACAGTCAAACTTTTACTTGCAAGCTTTCATTCATTGCAATCAGGCAAATAGGATAGGGCTCAACAGGCTACAATCTTTCTCACAGGTATAAGACTTAACTTCAGCTCTTTTCTCAGCATGGGTAGAGCATTACTCTTGATAACTCCTCTAGCACTAGAAATTCTTCTCCACCTCAAGCAGTGCACCCAGATTCCACCACCTACCACCTCTGAGTGTTCAAGTCCATCTTTTGCTGTAGCTCCGTAGGCTTAATGCGCCCAAAGGCCCCAATGTGCATCTTGAAGTTCTCAGGCCAACAGATGGATTCACATGGAAGGGTTCTTTGGCAATTCACTGCCCCGAGTATCATACTCATACTGTCTCTAGTAGCATCCTGCCTGTGACCGCTGCTGTCACTTCCTGAACTTGGCACTAACCCTCAGTTCCACCTCCCTAATCTGTGCTGGTCATTGCAGTTAACACTGTCTAGGCTAGACTGCAGTGCCAGAGGGTTTTACTTTCAAATGACATACATTAATGTAAAATACATTTAACCACTTGAGGTGCCAAGGAGTAGAACATCACCTCCACCACTAATACAATAGGCCCACATGCCTAACTTGGTAATATTGTGGTTTCTGAAAATCTTCCCACATTTGCCAGAGCTTCTGGTTAAGGTACACAGCTAGAGCAGACATTTCTGCAAGTCAGCTACAGCTGCCGCCGCTCTGGCAGTGCTGCAGCAGCGCATGCAAATGCCTGATCACCGACTAGTGTGCGACATGACCACGAGCTGGAACTCTTCACTGCACATACTGGCAAGACTTTGTGAGCAACAGAGGCCAGTTATAGAATACAACTGTAACACATCAGTCAGTATTATGGTCTGTCCCCGCACACAACTGAAGAGTGGGCATGAATGTGTGACATTTGTGCGGTTCTCCAAGACTTTGAGGACTCCACAAAGATGGTGAGCTGTGATAACACCATCATCAGCACAACAATCCCACTTTTGTTCCTTTAAACTGTTGCTGCTGACAATTAAACATGAAGTTTTGCATGTGGACCAGGTGGAGATGTAGGAAGGCTTGAGACAGGGAGATACTACCCAGCCCATTTTCATCTCATCTGCTCATTGTGGATTGAGTAACAATGCTGGTGGAGACTGAGGAGGAGGAAGAGGAACAGGAGCTGACTGATAGCACAACAGGTGCTAGTATTCACACAAGCTTCATCTTGTCTCTCCTATGTGGAATGGCTATGGAGGGGAATGAGAAGGAAGAGCTGGAGGAGGAGGAGGTGATGAAGAGTAGTCATCATGGTGAAGACAGGGAAGTGTTGGCTGTAGGGACATTGGCACATATGGCCAAATTTTTGTACGCTGTTTTTCCGCGTCACATTCATCTTGTCCAAAAAAGAGTACTGGCTGTTCATCCTGCTAGACCCATGCTACAAGCAGAACTTTGCATTTCTTCTTCCTAAGGTAGAGAGGTCTTGTGAAATGGAGCTATACCAGAAGGCCATTGTTGAAAATATGTTGAAAAAATTCCTATCAGACAATGCTAGTAGCAGTGAACAAGCTTTCTCCTTGTCCAACCAAGGAGGAGAGGTGAGGGAGAAACACAGCAGAGGTAAGTATACACTGTCAATTGCCTGGGACAATTTCATGAGACCATCCCAGCATTCAGGGCCTGTTGACTGGGTATTTTTGAAAAAGAGTAAAAAGTCTTTACAGATGGTCAAACAATACTTGGCTGACCAAAGCAGCCAACAAATTCCTCTTTGACCTTCAACTATTGGGTCTCAAACTGGACACCTAGCATGAGATGTTCCTCTGTGCCTTGGAGGTGTTGTGCTACCCTCCACTGGCGTCTTGTCTGAGAGGGTTTTTAGTGCCATCGGGGGAGTAAAAACAAATTGTCAACAGAAAGTGCTGACAGTTTCATTCTGATAAAAATAAACAAAGCTGGAATAAGCCCTGGCTCTTCCATAACACCAGATGACAGCAGCACATAAAGTGTTTTAAATGTTCAATATTTGATTGAGGCCTGTCCGTTGTTGCCTTCAAGAGTATATGGATGACTGGATGACCCTACTTACAATTTTTCCCTGACTTTGCACTTTGTGCAATGCCTTTATGAGTGTAGGAGTACATCAACTGCACATTCAAAATATTTTTATGAGGCCGGCAAGTTGTTACTTTCAAGTGTTTATGGATGACTGTATTACCCTCTTTACCAATTTTTCCTGGCTCTACACTGTGTGCAGATCTTTTGTGAGTTTAGAAGTACCACAACTACACTTTGTTTACAATATTTGAATGAAGCTACATAGTTATTGCCTTCAAGGGTATATGGATGATGCAGCTTGTAATTTTTGGCAAGCTTTGCAATGTGTGCAGAGCTTTAATGAGTTTAGAAGTACCACAACTACACTTTAACAATATTTGAATAAGGTTCTACAGTTGGTACCTTTAAGGGTGTATGGATGACCCTGCTTGTCATTTTTGGCAGACTTTGCACTGTGTGCAGAGCTTTTATGAGTGTGGGAGTACCACAACTACACTTTCTTAATATTTGAATGAGGTACTCCAATTGGTGCCTTCAAAAGTGTATGAATGGCCCTGCTTGTAACTTCTGTCAGACTTTATACTGTCTCTAGAGCTTTTACGTAGAAGTGCCAATGCAGTTTGTTCACAATATTTTATTGAGGCAGTAGAGTTGGTGCCTTGAAGGGTCTATGGATGAGCCTGCTTGAAATTTTTGGCAGGCTTTGCACTGTGTGCAGAGCTTTTATGAGTGTAGAAGTACTACAACTATACTTTGATCACAATATTTGAATGAGGCAGTTCAGGTGGAGCCTTGAAGGGTCTATGAATAACCTTGCTTGCATTTTTTTTATTGCTTTGCACTATGTGCACAGCTTTTCATAAGTGTACCACAACTACACTTTGTTCACAATATTTCAATGAGGCAACACAGTTGTTACTTTCACTTGTGTATAGATGATCCTGATTGTAATTTTTGGCAGACTTTGCACTGTGTTCAGAGATTTTATGAGTCTAGAAGTGCCATGATGATTACTTTTTATTCACAATATTTTAATAAGGCAGTACGGTTGGTGCCTTGAAGGGTCTATGGATGACCTTGCTTGCAATTTTTGGCAAACTTTGCACTGTGTGCAGAACTTTTATGAGTGTGGAAGTAGCACAAGTACACTTTCTTTACAATATTTAAATGGGGTTCTACAGTTGGTTAATTAAATGGTGTATGGATGACCCTGCTTGTAGTTTTTGTCAGACTTTGCACTGTGTGCCGAGCTTTTATGAGTGTAGAAGTACCACAGCTACACTTTCTTAATATTTGAATCAGGCACTCTAGTTGATGCCTTCAAAAGTGTATTGATGGCACTGATTTTAAATTTTTAGCAGGATTTGAACTGTATGCAAAGCTTTTATGAGTGTAAGGCTGTATGCCCATGTTGCAGAAATGCTGCGGAATTATCCACAGCATTTCCGCAACTCTCGGCCGCGGGTAAAACACATACAGAATTTGCATGCGTTTTCCCGCAAAACACAAGCGTTTTGCGAGCATGTTTAGCTTTCAGAATTCTAGCGGCTTTCCAAGCGGTTTGAAGCATAGCATAGAAAAGTGATTGACAGGTTGGTCACACTTGTCAAGCATAGTGCTTGACAAGTGTGACCAACTTTTTACTATTGATGCTGCATATGCAGCATCAATAGTAAAAGATAGAATGTTAAAAATAATTAAAAAAAAAAAAAATATGGATATACTCACCTCTTGGCGGCCCCCGATCTCCTCAGCGGCGATACCAGTCCTCAACGGCGCTGCCAGCAAGTTCTGTTCCCAGGCGTGCTTTGCGAGAATGACCTTTGTGACGTCGCTGTCGTGTGACCGCTACATCATCAGAAGTCATTCTCGCAAAGCACGCGCCTGTGAACGGAACTTGCCGGCAACGCCGCTGAGGACTCCGGGGGCCGACAGAGGGTAAATATATCCTTATTTTTTATTTTAATTCTGTTTTTTACAGGAATATTGTACCCAGGGCATGGAGAAGAGTCTCCTCTCCTCCAGAACCTGGGTACCATCCGCACACGAAGCTCTCACTTTACGCATGGTGGGCATAGCCACATGCGTAAAGTGAGAGTTTCAATGTAATCCTGTGATGGTGAAATCGCCACGATTCCGCAACATTAATGGACATGCTGCGGATTTTTCCGCTATGCGATTCCGCAGCGTAAAAATCCGCAGCATTGGCACAGCAACTGCGGAATCCCGTAGGATTGCATGGGATGCATTTTTTAAGCGTTTCCGCAGCGGCAAAAATGCGGCGGAAACGCTTAAAAAACAAAACGTGGGCACAGACTACCACAACTACGCTTTGTTCACAATATTTGAATGAGGCACTACTGTCAGTGCCTTCAAGAGTGTATGGATGACCCCATTTGTAGATTTTGTCAGGCTTTGCACGTAGTGCATAGCCTTTATGAGTCTAGGAGAACCACAACATGCCAATTTGAACAGAATGTGTATGAGACCCTCCTTTATGTCTAATAAATGGTGTATGTGAGTCCCTAATTTTTTTGCACTTTCTGCTTCCTTCATAAATTACACTGAAATTTCAATTTTTTTTAAGTCAAAACTTCAATTTATATTTACTTAAAATATTTTTTGCTTTATCCTTTTCAAATTTGTCCTTATTTACAAGTTATTATATAAGAAAAAATGTTTTTTTTACATTTTCTTAGTGTAAACAACAAGCTCTCTTCAATATTGAATGTTTTATTGTAAGTCCATAAAGTAGAGTAAAAGTGTGACATAGTATCATAGCTATAGGGGGCAGAAGGGGCCATCACCCCAGGCCCCGTCACATGAAGGAGCCCACCGGGAGTCACTGCCACTTCTGTGGAGGAGAGCAGCAAAATGCCTTCTCGCTTGCCTGATGGAGATGCTGCACGCTGGTAGTACAGTGTTCATTTGCAGAGTCTTTACTCACCTGAAGAGCTTCTTCTAAGTTGCAGTTTTGTGCATGCTCGCATTGGCTCAGGCACACTTAATCCTAGTGCCCACCTTGCATTTCTCTCAGACACTTCCTGGTCCTGCCTCACTGCCTGCAAACTTCATCGGTAAGAGATGATGGAATTTATTAGATTGTAATAATAATAATAATAATGAAGGCATGGTCACTGGGGGGTGAATGTTAGAGGACGGGGGTATTGTGGGGGAGGGGTGAGAGGGCACTGAGGGGTGAATGTGAGAAGATGGGGTATTGTGGGGGAGGGTGGACAGGGCACTGGGGGGATGATAATACTGGTTTGTTAGGAGATTATTTTACATGTAATAGTCGTTGTCTGGGGGGCTGGAGATGGGAAGGTAGGGGGCTTTTGATACTTACCAACTGGGTCTTTTATGAGTATTACTATAACAAGCCCCCATATAGTAACCATGAGCTGTATCACATTTAAAGAGAATCTGTCACCCCCCTGGATGTATATGACCTAATAGTATGGGCATACAGGAAATAGAAATGTTACACTAGTCCTACCTGTCTGCCTCATATTAATGGCCTTGTCGATGAGAAATGTTATATTCTTTCCTCATACTAATGATACCTTCCAGGCTCTGGGGCGTGCTTTGCTGTAAGAAATCCCTGCCTCCTGTTCTCATTGTAATACTTTCCCACTCCCATGCAAATCAGTAAAGGTCCTAGAATCCCGCACCTGTGCCCTACACTCCCTCAAGAATATTTCCCTCATCCTCCCTCCTATAGGAAATGCATTCAGAGATCATCGTCTTGGTGCCCAGTCGGAGATCCATAACGTTGTGGCAACTATGATAAAGTTCAGGATAAAATGCTGGTAATTCCCAACAATCCCAAGAAACGCCCTCAGTTGTTTCTTGGATAGTGGTTGCAGTCACTTCTGTATTGCCCCTACCTTATTCAACTGGGGCTTGATCTCGCCTATCCCGAGGGTGTGGCCTAAGTACCTGGCCTCCTCCTTCCCTATGGCACACTTCTTTGGATTTATTGTAAATCCCGCTTTCCTCAAGGCATCGAGGATCACTAGTACCTTGGGCAGGTGCGAACTCCAGTCAGGGCTAAAGATGACAGTGTTATCCAAATAGGCTGCATATTTCTTCTGTAGCTACATATTTCTTATGTCGATCCATCACCCTCTGGAAGTTAGCTGGGGCCCCTTGCAGGCTGAAGAGCATCCTGGTATACTGAAAACACCCATTCGCCATCGAGAAGGCTGTATTCTCCTTGGTGCTCTGGGACATGGGAATCTGCTTGTACCCCTTCATCAGGTTGAGGGTTGTGGTGTACCTTGCGTGTTTCAGTCGCTCAATGAGTTCATCCACGTGGGGCATTGGGTATGTGTCAAAACAGGAAACCTTATTGAGCTTGCGGTAGTCATTACAAAACCACCATTCACCATTGGGCTTCGGTACGAGAACGATGGGACTTGACAAGCCACTTCTTGATTCCTCTATCACCCCGAGGTCCAGCATTCTTTTCACCTCCTTGGCAATTATATCCCAGCTTCGGAGTGCTTAAGGGATTCAGTAGGGTTTGAGGTTTACCCATACATACAGCTGCGTTAGCACATCATGTTCCATGACCTGTGTGCACCCTGGCAACTCCGAGAACAGGTCACGGTTCTGCTGCAGCAGTTCTTGACATTGTTGCTTTTGGGCCAGCATTAGCATCTCAGCGATCATGACCTCCTTGATCTTGGCTTCAGGACAGGCCTCCAGGCAAGAAGCTTCCAGCGGTTCATGGTCCTGCAAAGGTTTGAGTACATGCACATGGTATACCTGGTGCGGCTTCCTGCCACGGGCTGGTGCACCTTGCAATTCACGTCCCCGAGTTTTTCCACTATCTCATTCAAGCCTTGCCACTTTGCTAAGAGTTTGCTCTCCATTGTAGGGATAAGTACTAGCACGTGGTCCCCGGGCTGGAATTGCCTTAGCTTCACTGATCAGTTGTATACCCTCGCTTGTGTCTCCTGTGGCTGGAGAAGATGTTCCCTTATGATAGACATTATATGTGCCATCCTTTCTTGCAGCTGGGCAGCATGCTCAATGACACTCCAGTGCGGGGTGACCTCGGCTTCCCAAGTTTCCTTGGCGATGTCCAGTAGTCCTCGTGGATATCGGCCGTACAGGTGCTCGAATGGCGAGAAGCCAGTGAAGGCCTGTGTGATTTCTCTGATACAAAAGAGCAAGAACTGGAGCAGATAGTCCCAGTCCTGATTATCCTTCTCAAAGACTCTCTTGAGTATGGCCTTCAAGGTCTTGTTGAAGTGCTCCACCAGCCCAATTGGTCTGCGGATGGTAAATGGAGGTTCGTGGCTGGGCGATCTGGAGGACTCTACACAGCTCCAGCATCACTTTGCTCATAAACGGGGTCTCCTGGTCCATCAAAATCTATTTGGGTAAACCCTTCTTCAGGTAAACACAGGAACACTGGTGCTGAAACACCTGCTGGTTTATTCACGTCAGCATACAATAAGGCAGGGTTCAGAAAAACAAAAGCAGAGCCATCCTGGCTTAAAGAAAAACAAAACAAAGTATCACAGAGTCCTTTCTTAACCTGCACAGTCCTTAGCTCCTCCAGGAGTTATCTGGGAGTTCCTGCTCTCCCAAGACACGACATCCACTAACCATCATGGCCAGGTATTTAACAACCCATGTGATGATCACATGACCTTGATATCACACAGGGCCTGTCAGAACTCTGCAGGTTCAAATAAGGTGGACCCCCTCCCGCCCGCTATATGGAGGTCCACTAAAACAAGCCCATAACATAGGTTCCTATTAACTCTCTCAGCACTTAGCATGCTGGAGGCAAAAACATTCTGGTTTTAAATCACTGACTGCAGTATGCGCTGTGACACATATCTCCCTTCACATATTATGCCAGTGACTCCGTCACAACACACTAAAATCTTGTTTGCTTTTGCAACTGCTGCTTGACATTGAGTACTACTGCTCAACTTACTTGTAACCCAAATCCTTCTCCTGTTCTGTAGTCACAAGTATGCTTCCATTTAATTTATATGCAGCAATAGAGTTGCTCGATCCTAGGTGCATTACTCTGCATTTATCTACATTAAACCTTATTTGCCAAGTGTTTGCCCATTCAAACATCTTATCCAAATCATTTTTTAATATTGTAATGTCGAGGTCAGATTTTAGTATCCTACATAGTTTGGTGTCATCAGCAAAGGCTGTCACTTTACTCTCAATCCCATCTAAAAGGTCATTAATAAAGAGGTTAAAAAGAATTGGTCCTTGGATCCCTGCGTTACCCCACTGCTGACTATATCCGATTTAGAGAATGTACCATTTATGATGACTATTTCCTGTCATTTAGCCAATTCCTTACCCATCTGCATATAGTTTCCCCCAGTGCTTGCCTCTGTAGCTTCAGTATAAGGCTGTTATGTGGTACAGTATGAAATACCTTTTTCACAAGTCCAGATAAATCACATCAGCTGCATTATCAACATACAGCCATACAGCACTTACCTCCTCATAGAAACCCAACATGTTAGTGACCTATCTTTCATGAATCCATGCTGGTTGTTATTTATTATATTATTTTCTACAATATATCACTGCAGGTCATCTCTTATAATGCCCTCAAAAAATTTGCACATTACTGACGTCAGGCTTGCCGGACGGTAGTTACCTGGATCTACCTTCTTACATTTCTTAAATATCGGTACCACATCAGCCATCCTCCAATCCTGTGGCACCACCTCTGTTACAAGAGAGTCTTAGAATATAAAATACAGCGGTAGCGGTATGCCATCTGGCCCGAGGGATTTATCAATGTTCAATTAGCTCAGATGCAGGCGTACTTCTTCTTATGTTAAACTAGCTATATCAGGTGGTGAACTTTGATTTTTGCTTTGCTGAATGATCACTGGAACAGTTGGTGAACATGGATGAAAAGTGCCTGTTTAATATCTCAGCCTTTTCTTTGTCCTCTACAATTATCTTGCTACTGTCATCTTTTAAGGGGCATATACAGTACCATCTTGTTTTTCTTTTTGGCATTGGTGTATTTATATATTTTTTGGGGATTTATATTAACATTGATGGTGATTTGTTTCTCCGTGGATAACTTTGCCAGCTTGATTTATTTTTTACATTTCTTACTTAGATCTTTATACTCCTGAAATGCTATTTCTGTATTATCGGCCTTCAAGATTTTGAATGCCCTTTATTTTAGTCTTATTAAACTTTGTAGTGTCTTATTTATCCATAATTTTTTTTTTATTCCTGGAAATTTTATTACCAGAGGGTATAAGTTTTCTACAGGATTCTAGTAGTATATCCTTAAATATGGCCCATTTATGTTCAGTATTCCAGTTACCATGAGATGGTCCCAGTCTTCACAATTAAGCTTAATTTTTGAATTCAGCTTTCCTAAAGTTAGAGGTTTTTGCATTTCCCCTTTTGAATGTTTGATTGAAGAGTACTTACCATATTATGGTCACTGCATCCCAAATGCTCCCTGACCT
>VIAB01040605.1:0-14821 GCA_009801035.1 Oophaga pumilio
GCAATCCGGCAGTGACAACCATAAAGGTCTGCTGGAGGCCTCTGGTTCTCATGTCAACCTATTGGTGACTCGCGATCAAGTGACAGGGTCACAGATGAGTGGAATTTCCGGTGTGCTTGCCAGAAGTGCGAGTTATATGCCGCTGTCAGAGATCGTGGTTCCACTCGCGGCTGTTAGAGGCACATGTCAGCTTTCTAAAACAGCTGTCATGTTCCTGGAAAAATGTTGGCTCAGCACCGGAGCCCACGTCAAAGAGAGGGATTCCAACATCGGCATACTATTACGCCCGATGTCGGAAAGAGGATAATAACCAGTTGAGGCAAATCAGACAGCTGCAGGTTGATATTAACAGTTTGGGCAACTCCATGGATATTGGCCTTTGTCAGTATAAAAATACTAGCCCATAGCAGTCTAATTTTCCTCAGCTGGTTTAAAAAGGAAGGGTTCCACACATCATTTTTTTAAAATTATTTACTTTTGCTATCCGGCAGGGTCACATGTAGAGTCGGCCAAACACAGCCATGCCATTACTTAAAGTGGCTGGGATGGGGCCGGAAGTGCCCACAAATTAAAGCTTGTTGATTGGCTGCACTGTAGCCTTTCAACAAGCTTTATTAGACTTCTGGACCATACAAGAAGTCCATGTTCAGGGTAGGTTCGCTCATTCCTACAAACTTTATATGCTCTTCTTAAATTTCCCTATTGTGCTTAAGTAGTTTCTAAAGATGAGCAAGCACTAAAATGCTCAAATGCTCGTTACTTGACGTGAGCAATTCCTAATGCTCGGATGCTCGTTTCGATTAATAAAGTATAATGGGAGTCAATGGGAAATCCAAGCATTTTAATGGCAGACCCTAGAAAGTGTTCTGGAGGGCAGTGAAAATGTTGAAATGGATGAGAAAAGTGCTGAATAGAATGATAACATCATGGGGAAGACTCCTGGTAGCAGCTCAGACTTCCATATCACTACTAAGAACAATGGTGTCACATTTTTACTCAACTTTAAGGACTGACCATAAAACATTCAAAATCGACGAGAACTTGGAGTTTACAGGAAAACAATTGTTAAGAAACATTCTTGCCTGTATAATGACTTGTATATTAGGCAAAATTTTAAAAGTATTTAAAAAAAAACAATTTAAGTAAATCAAAATTGAAATTTTTGTAAAAAAATTTGAAATTTCTGTGTAATTTAGAAAGAAAGAAAGAACTGCCAAAACTGTGATGGAAGAGCGACTCACCCTGTATAAGAAGTAAAGAAGGGCCTCATACAAATTCTCTTCAAACTATCATGTAGTAGTACTCCTAGACTCATAAGCGGTATGCACTTAGTGCGAAGCCTGCCAAAAATTACAAGCATGGTCATCCATGCACCCTTCAAGGCACCAACTGTAGAACTTCATTCAAATATTGTGTACAAAGTGTAGTTGTGGTGCTCATGCACTAATAAAAGCTCTATACACATTGTGAAGCCAGGAAAAAATTATAAGCAGACTTAGACCCTAGAAGGCAACAACTGGAGAGCGTCATTGAAATATTAAGAAAGTATAGTTGATGTGCTACTACACTCATAAAGGCTCTAAACAAAGTGCAAAGCCATGAAAAAATAATAAGGAGGTTAATGCAGGCATCCATAGACCCTTGAAGGCAACAACTGGAGGGTCTCATGAAACTATTTTGAACAAAGTGTAGTTTATGTACACTACTATTAGTTGATAAAAGTCAAAATCAAACTTTGAATTTGCCAACACTGTGTTTCAGGGTACTGCCCCTCATTAGTGCAAAGTGTGAAATCTTGTTTGACAGGGGATAACGTTTCTCCAGGCGGAGACTGATATGTCAAGCCTGACATGATAAGGTGAGACAACTTTTAAGCCTTGCAATGCTTATCTGGGTTAAAGGCCACTTTGCATATTTCCCAGAGGAGCATTGCAAGGCTTAAAAGCCTCCTCACCTTGGCATGTCAGTCTCTGCAAGGAAAAACGTTACCCCTTAGAAAGAAACTCTGGCACACTGAAACAGATCTACTGACTGCCACAGGGATTCAACAATTAGATGTATTTTTAATCTCTATGTTTTTTTATGAGCTATATATGATTGTCTAATAACATCCACATGAGAGCACTTAGTCAAATTTCATCATGACCTTCTTATTTGTTTAGCCTTTTATAACTTTGTGTTTTTTCCATTCTCATTTGCATCATCCATTGGAATATATATTATGGGACAACTGAGCAGCGATCACTGTCAACTCTCGGAAGAATAATCTACAACACTGTAGACTTCACCACTACTATGGAGGGGAACTTAAACATTCCTGCCATTGTTGCAGACGGTCTACTCTGTGTCACCGGTCTAATGATACATTCATTCGTTATAGGAGTTAATGTCACTGACTGGCTGAAGAGAAGACCTTTGACCACCGCTGAACATGTCATCACTTCTCTCTTTATATCTAAACTTCTTTATCAGCTGTTTGGTCTGGTGGGCAAAATATGGAGCTTTTTCTTGGAAGAAATATCTATGGCATATGTGATAAGTATTTATTTAATTACTAATTGGTCCATGGTTTCCAGTGTATGTCTGTCAACCCTCCTCTCTGTTGTCTACTGTTTGAAAATTTGTCACCTTCACAATCCGATAATTATACATGTTAAAAGAATTATATCATCCAGCATCTTCCCATTGATTACCTCCTGTGTGCTGATTTCTGCTGGCTATTCTTCATCATGTCTCCTAATTAATCAATTCATGAATACAAAAGAATCTTATAAGAATGAAACATCAGAGAGCACTGGTGTCACTTGGGAAGGTCTACTGGAATTATTTTTCTACATCGTCATCATTACCATTTTCATTGTGCCATCAGCCATCGTAATAATCACTCTGTGCCACCACGTGTGTCATATGAGAACCAACAGTAATCTGTCTAATCATTTGGTGGCTTATTTTAAGACTATCAAGTTTACGATCATCTCTTTCCTCAGCTGCCTGTTGTGCAGTGTCATCATCCTAACCGGAAAATATTGGATGAATGAAATTGGCTTTGAGTGGGTTATATTATTATGGAATGTGCTTTGGATTCTACAATCTATTTGCCTGATCTGGGTAACTACAAGATTAAGGAACAGTTTTTCTCAAATTTTCCAGATTGTAATCAGCTGTTTTCTCAACAGAAGAAGTTCAGAACCCAACAATGGAGATCAAATAGGGACGATCTCTCCATGACCTAAAACCCAAGACCCAAGTGATCAAAGTAGAAGAGCAACTTACTAATAATGAAATATTAACGTTTGTGAACTGGTTGAGAGCTTTTTTCTTGCATCGTCAGTTTTGATAAAACTTTACCTCATCGGAAAATAGCTGGGATCACCATTTGACTTTACAGGTTTTTTAATCACAGACATGATACACGTGTATATTGCTGAATACCTAATTTTTCCAAATGTTTTTCTAATTGCTCTATCATTTCTTATTCATTCTTAATATTGCAGCTATGTACATTCGCTCCAAGGTTTTTGGAAAAGTGATTGTTTTTATGGTGGCTATACAGAACACCTGAGACAGAAGCTCTGAAGAGCGAGAGAAAGTTTGACACTCAAAATAACTTACTGAACGAGAACCATTGCTATCTGAGCCTTGACCTCATATTGAAACAATAAGGAATACTTTCTTGCTGTGTGAGACTTGGGTATGTGAGAAAATAAAAATGACCCTTATTTATGTAAGAATATAAAATCTATAGAAATAGTACTGCCTCCAGTCTTGCTGATGTTGGATGACGGGGCTGGGATCAATATCAAAAGATACTCAACATCAAAGTTACTCCCAAGGGTGTTGGATGAGGCTGAGATCTATGTGGCCTCATGTTCTTTCACTTCTGACTCTCCCAACCACGTCTTTATCAACCTTGTATACTGGGTTCAGTCATGGGGAACAAAAAAGCATCTTCCCTAAACTTGTACCCACAAAGCTGAAGCAGTATGAGTATGTGTTTCTGGCTTCCATTGTGCTACAACAAATACCTGGCTCAATTGAATTTATCTGCTTGTTGCTTGAAGTTCACTCTGCCATGTTCTGTATATTCATGTTTTCCTTGGAATAATTTTCATAATGTTGTGAATAAACTATTATATTTTAATTTCTGTCTGGCACTTCCCTTTTCTTTGGGTATACTATTATGTATATGGTAAGCAAAGGGATGTAATCATAAGAAGTACAGTATGTACAAATTCAAGATCCCTATAGTCAAGGCCGGAGTGGGACAGAAATTCAGCCCGGGCACTTGAGAGCTCGCAGCCCAACTTACTATAAAGTGAATGTGAAATAGGTTCATCGTTTTTTGGATTGTCTGAGGTGTATATTACACTTGCAGAATACAAACTGCTGTAAAACCCAATTTCATTTCCTTCAGAGCAAATTAAACCCTTAAGCTGATTGTCCCAATAAAATGGCACCTGTCATCGTGCAATGTGTCGCCCCCCAGGGCTGGTTGCATTGACCCCTTTCACCTATTGTATATAAACATAGTAACATAGTTAGCAAGGCCGAAAAATGACATTTGTCCATAAAGTTCAGCCTGTATTCCGTCAGAAAAATCCCCAGAGCTACGTCCTAGTAGCAGTAAAAGCGCTAGGTTTATTATTACAGTACAGCGCCAACATATTCCATGATACTTTACATTTCAGAGGGAAGATGTGCAACGAAAATAAGAAATGGCAGAGAGGCCCAATTACAGTGGTATGTAAAAGTTTGAGCACCCCTGATCAAAATTACTGTTATTATGAACAGTTAAAAGGGGTTGTGCCACCATAAAGAATATATTTAACTAAGCAGAAAAGGTGGAAATAAATGATTTTGTGATTTACAGTTATTAAAACTTATGCTACATTAAAAAAATAACAAGCTTTTATCTTCTGAAGTATGCTCCCTGGCGCCCCCTGGCGTTATTCCGGCTGCAGGCTTTATCCGTCCTTCCAGCGGCTGAGTTTGCCCAGTACCAGTCATCATAAGAGGTCCCCCCAACTCCTTACCCCTAGTGTGCATAACGTATTCTCCGAGAGGGTGGTTGGAAAATCACTGACATGCTTCTGTGCTTTCAGGTAGGTGCTCTCTGCATTGCCAAACCGGTGTGAGGTGAGCGCAGGGAGAATATGTTGTTAGAGGTGAAAGGGACCTCAAGGGTCATTGTGGGTCAATCAAAGGGTCAAGCAAAGTCACTTTATGTGTAAGTGTGTGTGTGTAGCCCATTCACTATCTCCATCCATCCCTCACTCCCTCAAGATGGCTGGACCATCATTGTAAATACACCATTGTATATACACACCTGTACTTTGTATCTCCCCCACCTCATTGTAGATTGTAAGCTCTCACGAGCAGGGGCGGCTTATTTTACTATAATTATTGTATTGTCAACGTTGTTACTAGTGATGAGCGATCATACTCGGTAATGCTCGTTTACTCGCCCGAGTCTCACTATACTTGCGGTACTTGGCAAGTGCTGAGCATTTCCGGGATTGATTTGGGAGGTTTTCAGTTAAGGTGGGTCTACCATCCTACAATAAACAATTCCAGTTAAACCAACATGACTAAGTACAGAGTATATAGATTGCAGTGCTAGGTAGGCAGGGGAGTGCATGTGGCTCTATACATATACAAGGCATGCAGGCACTGTATGTGGTTATATAGATCTCCTTGCGTACATCAAGAGGGTCCAATTCATTACTGTCTGCTGCTGCCTATTACATATATACCTCCTAGCCCCAGATATCAGTGGCTAGGAATATATTTTTTTGCATCTTAATCCTGATTATTTTTTTCCAAAGCAATCCAGAGCCCCCCTTTTTTATCCATTTGCTTGTTGACACTGCAGAATACATTCAGGTCCTTTTCATAGTACAGCATGTAATCCAGTTATTTTAAAAGGATTTGCCCGTCCCAGCCATCACATCTGAGTGCGCAGAAAATTCTGCCATTTTTTGTGGTACTGTAAAAAATTTTTTAAGTGTCTTATACAATTTCTTGACACCATTTTGCTGCCCAAAAATATTTAGCTGCCAAAAAAAATTAAGCAACAGGGCAGATATTTTAAACTGGGTTTTGTACGCCACACGGATCGCATATCATTGCGCTCAAAATTGTGCCATTTCAGGGCTCCATATAATTATTTTTGTTGTCATTCCCTACTTATTGACACAATCTTGCTGGCCGCCCGAAAAAAGATACAGGCCTGATATTTGAAAGTAGGCTATCTCTGTCACACACCTCATCTATCTGTGGGCTACAAATTGTGGCATTTGAGGCCTCCATTCAACTTTTTTTGCTGTGTCTTACCATATTTCTATATACAATTTTGCTGTAAAAAATAAAAATACAGGCCACATATTTTACAGTGTGGTATCTCCAGGACATGACTCATGTATCTGTTTGCTACAAATTGTGGTATTTTAGGCTTCCATTCACCTTTTTTTGCTTTGTCTTACCCTTTTTGTAAATACAATTTTGCAGGAAAAAAAACAAAAATACAGGTCACATATTTAACAGTGTGGTTTCTCCTTCAGACACCTCTTCTATCTGTAGGCTACAAATTGTGGCATTTCAGGCCTACATTCACTTTTTTTGCTGTGTCTTACCCTAGTTTTATACATTATTTTGCTGTAAAAAAAAACAAAAATACAGGCCACATATTTAACAGTGTGGTATCTCCGTCAGATG
Organism: Oophaga pumilio; assembly: GCA_009801035.1. Lineage (NCBI taxonomy): Eukaryota > Metazoa > Chordata > Amphibia > Anura > Dendrobatidae > Oophaga > Oophaga pumilio. The sequence goes on from VIAB01040605.1 coordinate 6,715, forward strand.
CCTCTTCTATCTGTGGGCTACAAATTGTGGCATTTCAGGCCTACATTCACCTTTATTTGCTGTGTGTTACCCTAGTTCTATACTTTATTTTGCTGTAAAAAAACAAAAATACAAGCCACATATTAACGGTGTTGTTTCTCCGTCAGACGCCTCTTCTATCTGTGGGCTACAAATTGTGGCATTTCAGGCCTGCATTCACTTTTTTTGCTGTGTGTTACCCTATTTCCTATACCCTATTTCTATACACTATTTTGCTGTAAAAAATAAAAATATAGGCCACATATTTAACAGTGTGATATGTCTGTGACATGCCTCATCTATCTGTGGGCTACAAATTATGGCATTTGAGGCTTCCATTCATCTTTTTTTATTGTGTTTTAAACTAGTTCTATATAGAGTTCAGCGAAACAGGTCGGTCAGATTCATAAGTCGCCGACTTTCGCCAAAGTTTTGCCGAGCGAAACCCGACCATACCGTGGAGTCGGCCATGCGGTCTACGACCCGAGCGCCAAAGTCAGTTTTCCCATAATGCTTGCAGGCGCCTTTTTTCAGCCAATGAGCAAGGACGTACACTGTAGGCAACAAGATGACATGGGCAGCGTCCACCACCATCTTAGAGAAAGGCATTGCAGTGATTGGCTTGCTTTGGGGGTCGTCATAGTGTTTATAAAAGCCCTGACCGGCGATCTCCATTTTACTTCTGCCGATCTTAACAGTAGGGAGAGGTTGCTGATGCTTTTTATCAGTAGGGAGAGAGTTAGGGCTGGAAAGAGAAGTTCTTCTGTGATTGTGCTGATAGCAATTGTGCTGTACAGTTAGTGTGCAGTGACAGGGGAGGATTTTCTTGTGTGCAGCAGCGCTGGTTATTAGGCTGCCTGATAGCTGTATTGCTGTGTGTACACTGCTGTGCAGACTGCTTTTTACACAGCACTAATACTTTTATTCTTTTTTTTCTGCACAGTTACCGAGCGTTCATTTTTTCCCACACCGTATAGAGCTGTACGCTCCTCACACACTACCGTGTACCTGCTGGTATCACAGACAAATACATGCTGACTATCTGTGTGTGACTCCGGAAATATATACAGAGATTGAAATTTTCCCCTACACTATATACATCTGGTATCTTCTGATACTGTTAGGGTCTGCGGAACACACCAAATAAATATAAATAATAGGTGCGTTCGCAGCCCGGGGTCCACTGTGCAGTTAGTTAGATGACTGGATATGGCGTTGTAAGCGAGCTCTGTTACTTCACAGAGTCGCAAACATAGACGCTGTGGCACTATATGGCGGCATGAGCGAACTCTGTTACACCACAGAGTCGCTGACATAGATGCTGAGATAGAGAATGTGTCCTGTTAACGCCACAGGAGTACACAGATAACTGCTGCATGGATAGCAGTCCGTGGTCATGCAGTCAGTAAAGCAAACAACCAACTCCTCACCGGAGTAGCCGGTATTCTAGGGGCTTATTTCAGCCAAGCCTTGAATACTTGCATACAAAACTCCTCACCGGAGGTGCCGATATTCTAGGGGCTTATTTCAGCCGAGCCCTAACCACATGCGTACATGACCACACTGGCGCAAAGCACATAACAGAATTGACACTAGCGCATGGCCATGCAGCCATGCAACCCTTTTATAGCAGCAACTACAAGACCTTCCAGAAAAGGACCAATGAGAAACTGTTCCAGAACACAAGCAGTTTCAGGACCTTCCTGGCAGACCAATAGGAGTTGCTGCAGTGTTATGATTTGGTAGCTGAGGAGAGCAAGCAAAAACGGCAATACACCAGAGAGGTTGGAATCTACTGGATTGCAGTACCCTGACTAACCACCACAAATAAAGGCAGCCGTGGAGCGTACCTACGTTGGTCCTAGACGCCTCGTCACAGCCTGAGAGGTTAACTACACCTAAAGATAGAAAGAGGAAAGCTATCTGCCCCGGAGCAGATCCCCAAAGAACATAGGAAGCCCCCAAACATGTAATGGCGGTTAGACAAGAGGAAATACAGACACAGACAGAAAATAGTATGAGCAAACGTTGGGGCCCAAGCTTCCTAGACAGAAAAGGATAGGAAGGACACTTACTGCAATCCCAAAAAAAACCTAAAAGCACCAACTCTACTAATTGCAAAAACACCTGAGATCACACGACCTCTACCACCTAAATTAATTCTCTGGTGTAACAAAATTAAGCCACAGCCACTGAAAAAAAACTGGAAAAGGCAAATGGACAAACAACAGTGGCTCAGACAAACTGAGAGGAGCACAAGCCCCCAGAGGGGACCTGGCTGACCTCCACAAAAGTGCAGGAAACAATGCAAAAAGCAAGCACAAAAATAAAAACAGAAAATGTCTTATCTGAGAGCAGGAGAAGTGGGAAAACCCCACAAGCTTCCAAGTGAACCAGGAACCACAGTTGAGACAAGAACAATTGATCACCAGCAACCCTGATGGGAGGGAACCTCCCTTATATAGGACCAGTCTGTAACTCCTGATTGCCAATCTTCACTAAATGGTTCAGCACTGTCTGCAACCACCAGAGGGAGCTTCTGCTCAGAACTCATTTTTAACACATTCACAACACTGCAGTACCTGAGCATGTGACCCTTAGTCTCCAATGGAAGACTTTGCCCAGGGCATGCTCAGATGGAGAAAGCGAGGACTTTGTCCCAGAGCTGCCTGCTCCAGCACTGGTTGTAAAAGAAGAACCAGGAGAGGCAGAAGCAAGCCTCTTCACAGTATTAGACCGAGCGAGACGCTGGGACCGATGTCTCCACTGAGCAGGCTCCACTGCGGACTGAGATGGATGAGGGACCGCAGCGGGACTGGCACGAGATTCCCCTTGTGCAGCAGCAGGAACTAGATCCCTAACATTACCCCCCCTCCTAGGGCACCCCCTTCTTTGGGCCTCGTTGCTTTCAAAGGCATCGATGAGCTGCGGAGCGTGAACGTGCTAGGCAGGCTCCCAGGACCTATCCTCAGGCCCAAAACCCCTCCAATCAACCAAATAAAATTTTTTGCCCCATACCACCTTGCACCCAACAATGGCGTTCACCTCATGATCATCCGTAGACGAACCCGATGTCCCGGCAGATGACTCGGAAAACCGGGACATGACCACGGGTTTCAGGAGGGACACGTGAAAGGTGTCGGAGATACCCAGGCGTGGTGGAAGAGCCAAACGGTATACCACAGGGTTAACCTGCTGGAGGACTTTGAAAGGACCCAGGTAGTGGGGTGCCAACTTGGTGGACTCAACTCTCAGCCTGATGTTACGGGCGGAGAGCCACACCATGTCACTAGGAGCAAATGTCGGAGCGGGGTGCCGATGTGCGTCGGTGGAGGACCTCATCCTCTTCTTGGAGGCCTGAATGGCATCCTGGGTACGGCCCCAAATGTCCCGTGCCTCCACAGCCCAGTCTGCCACCCTGGAGTCAGCGGAAGACGTGGGCATGGGCACCGGAACCTGCGGATGCTGACTGTAGTTTAGGAGGAATGGAGTCTGTCCGGTGGAGTCAGCCACAGCATTGTTTAGTGCAAACTCAGCCCACGGTAGCAAAGATGCCCAGTCATCCTGCCTGCCTGAGACAAAATGTCGTAGATAGGTAACTAAGGTCTGGTTGGCACCCTCTCTACCAACCCTTTCGTCTCGGGATGGTATGCTGAAGAGAGATTTAAATCAATACTGAGTAGATGACAAAGCTCTCTCCAGAACCGAGACGCAAACTAGGGGCCTCGGTCACTGACAATTTTGTCCGGCATGCCGTGTAGACGAAAGATGTGCCTAACGAACAACGCTGCCAGAGCCCATGCAGAAGGTAACCGAGGTAGCGGCACCAGGTGCACCATTTTGGAAAAATGGTCGGTGATTACTCAAATGATGGTGCAGCCCCGAGACTTGGGTAAGTCCACCACAAAGTCCATCCCGACCATCTCCCAGTGCCTGTCTGCCACCGTCAAAGGGTAAAGTAACCCAGCTGGCCATTGTCAAGGGGACTTATTCTTGGCGCAGGAGACGCACGCCTGAACATGGTCCCCAACGACAAGGACCATATGCGGCCACCAGTATGTCTTCGCCAGCAACTCAGATGTCCTCTTTGTCCCAAAGTGTCCACCCTCCCTGGACAAATGTGCCCAAGAGAGTACTTCCAGTCGCAAATTGGTAGGCACAAAAGTCTTGCCCGGAGGCACAGACTCTAGCGAAACCAGGGCCACTGTTCTCAGGCTCTCTGTGGGGACAATAACCCAAGGCTCCTCCTCCTCAGAGGACACCACAGAGCGAGAGAGAGCATCGGCACAAATGTTTTTCTCTCCCGAGAGAAAATGGAGGGTGAAATGAAACTGGGAGAAGAGCAATGACCATCTGGCCTGGCGAGAATTAAGCCGCTGGGCTGCCTGAAGATACACCAAATTCTTGTGGTCAGTGAAGACTTGGAAGGGAAAGCAAGCCCCCTCCAACAGATGTCTCCACTCAGAGAAGGCTAACTTCATTGCTAGCAACTCCCTATCCCCGATTAAATAATTCCTCTCCGCTGATGTGAAGGTCTTAGAGAAGAAGAAGCAAGGATGCTTCCGACCTTGAGCATCCTTTTGGAAGAGGACTGCTCCAGCACCAACGGATGAGGCATCCACCTCCAATAAAAATGGCTTATCAACATCGGGGCGAGGTAGGATGGGAGTGCTAGCAAAATGAGACTTAATGGAAGTGAAAGCCTTGGAGACCTCTTCCAACCACAATTTGGGATTTGCTCCCTTCTTGGTGAGGGCTACCAAGGGAGCTACCAAGGTAGAGAAACGGGGAATGAACTGGCGATAGTAGTTAATGAACCCCATAAAGCGCTGCACCGCCTTAAGAGAGTGGGGTTCTTGCCAGTCCATCACAGCCTGTAGTTTGGCAGGATCCATAGCCAATCCCTGGGTGGAGATAATATAGCCCAGGAAAGGTAAAGACTCCAGCTCAAACATACATTTCTTTAACTTAGCATAAAGGGAATTTGCCTGTAAGAGGTCGAAAACTCTGCAGACATCTCTCCGGTGGGAGTCAATATCTGGAGAGAAGATGAGTATATCTTCCAGATAGACTACGACCGAGGTGGAGAGCATATCCCGGAAGATGTCATTGACAAAGTCTTGGAAAACAGCTGGGGCATTACAGAGCCCAAAGGGCATCACCAGATATTCGTAATGCCCATCCCTGGTATTAAAAGCCGTCTTCCATTCGTCCCCCTCACAGATGCGAATCAGGTTATAAGCACCGTGCAGATCTAGTTTAGTAAATACCCTTGCTCCCCAGAGCCTATCAAAGAGCTCAGAGATCAGGGGCAACGGGTACTTGTTCTTAACGGTCATGGCGTTAAGACCCCTGTAATCAATGCACGGACATAATTCTCCGTTCTTCTTCTGCACGGAGAAGAATCCCGCCCCTGCCGGTGACACCGACTTCCTAATGAACTCTCTTGCCAGATTCTCCTGAATATATTGCGACATAGACTCCATCTCAGGAAGATAGAGGGGATAGACCCTTCCCTGAGGAGGTTCCGCTCCAGGCAAGAGGTCATGAGGACAGTCATAGGGGCGATGAGGCGGAAGAGTCTCAGCAGCCTTCTTGGAGAACACGTCTGCATATGACCAATAGCACTTGGGAAGTGGAGTAAGATCTGCGGGTAACTCAGTAGTGGTAACCTGAACGCACTTCCTGGCACATCTGTCTCTACATGCATCACTCCAACCCAGTATCCTACCCGAAGTCCTCTATATATGGGGAGTGGAAACGGAGCCAAGGTATTCCTAGTAGGATCTCGTCTATTCCCTCGGGAAGGACGAGTAGGGAAATAATCTCCTGATGAGAAGGGGATACAAACAATGCAAGAGGAACAGTCTGGTGTGTAATTTGTGAGGGCAATGTCGACCCATTCACTATCCGAACAGTCACTGATTTTTCGAGCGCCACCAGAGGTATTGAGTGACGGCGAGCAAAGTTAGAGAACATGAAGTTCCCTCTGCTCCTGAGTCCACACAAAGCTCGACGGTGAGAGTGGAAGTGCCTACAGTGATTGTCCCTTTAAATGTCATCTTGGAGGAAAATGCCGCTGTTTCTAGTGAGCCTCCTCCCAGGGTCACTAGATGCGATCGCCTTTCCGATCACTGTGGACATCTGTTAGCATAGTGTCCTGCCTGTTGGCAAAAATTACAGACCACCGGTACTCGAGCGGTCCAGGACTTAGGTTCTGCTCGAGAAATCTCCATGGCTTCAGGGGAGTAGGACGCCTGAATGCAAGATTCCAGAGGCTTGGCAAAGGTGGGAGCCAGTCGAAACCTCTGCCTGCACTGGGTCCGCTCTAACCTCCACTCGGTAAAACAGAGATAAATGTGGGTGGATAAGGAAATGAGCTCCTCCAGTGTGGCGGGAATCTCCCTGGTGGCCAAGGCATCCTTCACATGGTCCGCCAGTCCTCTCCAGTACACCGGAATGAGGACTTTATCTGGCCACTCTAGCTCAGAGGCCAGAGTCCAAAATTGGACGGCGAACTAGCTTACCATGGATAAACCCTGTGATATTGCCAGCAGTTGGAGCGCCGTATCGTGGATGACACGAGGTCCTAAGAAGACCTGTCTCAGTGCGTCCAGGAAGAAAGGAGCACTCTGCACCACACGATCATCGCGCTCCCACAGCGGCATTGCCCACTCCAACGCCCTGCCCGACAGGAGGGATAAGACAAAACCCACCTTCGCCCGTGCAGGCAGAAGCTCAAGATGAATGGAGCACTGACTCACGAATCCCCGACATTGCTTGCTGTCACTAGCAAACTTGTCTGGAAGTGGGAGACGGGATAAAGTCGGAGCAGGGGTGGCAGAGGACAAAGTGGCTGCAGCCACGCTAGCAGCCTGAACAGCGACAGTGGTAACATCCACAGCTGAGGTTGTGCTCTCTAGAGCCGCCAACCTACCCTCCAGCTGCTGGATGTACTGCTGTAGATGCTGGTCATCCGCCATTTTAATAGCCAGACCCTGGCTCTAGTATTATTTAAGGGTCTGCAGAACGCACCAAATAAATATAAATAATAGATGTGTTCGCAGCCCGGGGTCCACCATGCAGGCAGAGCCTGCTGCTAGTAAGATGACAGGATATGACGGTGTAAGCGAGCTCTGTTACTTCACAGAGTTGCAAACATAGACGCTGTGGCACTATATGGCGGTATGAGCGAACTCTGTTACACCACAGAGTCGCTGGCAAAGACGCTGAGATAGAGACTGTGTCCTGTTAACACCACAGGAGTACACAGATAACTGCTGAGCAGATAGCAGTCCGTGGTCATGCAGTCAGTAACACAAACACCAAACTCCTCACTGTAGGTGCCGGTATTCTAGGGGCTTATTTCAGCCGAGCGCCAAACGCATGCGTACATGACCACACTGGCGCAAAGCACATAACAGAATTGATACTAGCACATGGCCGTGCGGCCATGCAACCCTTTTATAGCAGCAACTACAAGACCTTCCAGAAAAGGACCAATGAGAAACTGTTCCAGAACACAAGCAGTTTCAGGACCTTCCTGGCGGACCAATAGGAGTTGCTGCAGTACCTGAGCATGTGATTCTTGGTCTCCAATGGAAGACTTTGCCCTGGGCATGCTCAGATGAAGAAAGCGAGGACTTTGTCCCAGAGCTGCCTGCTCCAGCACTGGTTATAATAGAGGAATCAGGAGAGACAGCAACAAGCCTCTGCACAGTATTACACCGAGCGAGACGCTGGGACCGACGTCTCCGCTGAGCAGACTCCACTGCGGCCGGAGATTGATGGGGAACAGCAGTGGGACTGGCACGAGATTCCCCTTGTGCAACAGCGGGAACTCGATCCCTAGCAGATACAGTACCTTTTTTTCTGCCTTTTGAATTACGGTCAAATCCATACTGAGAGAGCGTCTGTGTGTGACATCGGAAATATATACGGAGATTGAAATTTTTGCCTAAACTATATACACCTGGTATCTGTTAGAGGTCGAGTTCCCCCCTCTGCAAAGGGGGAAGCTCGAGCCATTCCCGCTGCGGTCCCCGATCCGTCTCCGGCTGCAGTGGAGTCTCCTCAGCAGAGACGTTGG